>PVJL010004629.1:0-125397 GCA_004026885.1 Lyroderma lyra
TATTTCTGTTCTTCTGCCAGTACCAAGCTGTTTTGACTACTGATGCTTTGTAATATAAATAGAAGTCAGGAAGTGTAATGCCACCAGCCTTATTCTTTTTATGTAGTATTGCTTTGGCAATTCGAGGTCTTTTATGGTTCCATATAAATCTAATAATTCTTTTATCTATTTCATGAAAGTATGATTGTGGGATTTTGATGGGTATTGCCTTAAATCTGTAGGTTGCTTTGGGCAGAATGGCCTTTATCAAGGAGTACAGACTGAATTAAAACCTAAATCAAAGGAATTAAAAATATTTTAAAAACCATCTAGATCCAACTTACTTAAAACCTGTGTTCTTTCTCTGCTTCTAGAGCTCCTATTAAGGTAATTCACATTGCCCCACTGACTCTCTTGTACTAATACACATTTCTCACCATGTGCTATCTAATTTCCTCAGTGAGAAAGCAATGCTCCAGTAAATCTTTATAATTTCATATTTTATTTTAATCATAAATAAATAAAATTATTAGAATTTCAGAAAGTGCATATCCTAACAACAACATGTAAAGCTCTGTTTTGTTTTGTTTTGTTTTGTCTGTAATGAATTATTGAAATTGGTTCCAGTCATACAAGGAAATTAATGTGATTATCCAGAAATAGAATCAATTCTTCCTTTTTAAAGATTTTTCCTTCTCTGTACCTGAGAAATTGGAAAACTAGCCCACTTGAGTATATACTGCAGAGAGAAAAGCTCTCTCCACACCTCAAATATGGGGTCTTGACTGTACTTCTATCCCCAATCTCTCAGTCTTAGAATGCCCTAAAAGATAAATATTGCTGTTATCACTTCTACATTTAAAATCTGATCAAATCTATAAATAATTTGCCCCCTTGGCTCTACGGCAGTATCTGACAGTAAAGACCTTTTCTAACCAATTTTTTTTCCTAGTTAATCTCTTGCTATGTTTGATACTGCCCTTATTCTTTCCCTTCTGATTTTTTTTTCTTAACCTTATACCTCTGAAACTATACATACTTGGTTTCATTCTACCTCTGGGGTCATTTTTTCTCAAATTTCTTTAATTGTTACAGCAAATATTTTCTTGCTATTTACAAAATAATTAAAAACAAAGCAAATACAAGGGAGAAGAAGCAGAAATATTTGAAAAGGGCCTATTAGTAAGCATCTAAAACTAAGTAATACAAATAGTGAAGTCAGTCATTCAGAATAGGCTCTGAGGTTAGACTAATCAAATCATTACTCTGGCACACCTATTAGCTTTGTGACATTTAATCATTTACTCATCAAATACTGAGAGGTACAATGTATCAGGCATAGTAATAGGTGCTGAACAGGCAGTGGTAAAACAAAACAATTAGGTTACCTGTAGTAGGTTATGTTAATATTGCAAAATATCTTATTTTTTTCTCTCTGTGATGCCATCCCTCATCTAGGAGGTTTATAGATACCTATCCTTTTGTGCTTGGTAGTGGTCATGTGACTTGCTTTGGCCAATGAAACCGTGACAGAAGTTCAAAAGCCATCATGTGGTTCTATGTCCCCCCTTTTCTTTTTGGTATGATAACTGTCAATCTTCCAGATAAAGGCTATTTTGTCAAATTGAGCCCAGAGTAAAATCTAGGTATAGCATAATGGCATCCAACTCACAAAGAACATGTATGCATAAGAAACAAATCATGTTGTGTTTCATTTTGGAAGCCACTGAAATTTGGGGGTAGTTTATTACTCAGAATACCCCAGCCTATCTTAACTATTACATTCCTTGTTTTACTAAGCTCACAGTCCACTGGTAGGGATGAACTTTAAGCAAATAACAATACAATAGATAATAATGTCTCTAAGCTTCAATTTCTTTATCTGCATAATAATGCCTACAGTATAGATATGTTGCAGGAAATTTAAAAAGACAATGTATGTAAAGTTCTTAGCTTTTACACTTATGAGTATTAAACATCTATTATATATGAAGCCCTGGGCTAGCTGAAGAAAACGTGGTCGGGCCTTAGAGTGTTTCTCCATATTTATAGGGAAGACAGAAAAATAACCAAAAACTCACAGTTGTATTCGGGTGCTGGAACACAAGAAAGCAACAGATTTTTCTGCTAGGTAAAACTGAGCTCATAACAAAATTTTTTCCCCTTTTTTTTTAATTCATTTTTATTGTTAGACTTATTGGGGTGACATCTGTTAGCAAGGACTACACAGGTTTCAGGCATACAATTTTACAGTGAAAATTTTTAAAAATAAAATAAATAAATAAAAAAACAGACGTTTTCCCCAGAGAAATAGATAGTATCAAGAATGAAAAAGGGAAAAGCAAAAGGCATGAAAAACAAAGAAAAAGCATTAAAAAAAAGACCACAACACTGTAGGAAAATTATAAGTAATTTAATAAAGCTGAAGTATTGGAAAGAAGCAAGACACTAGGGAAGGCATTTTAGGCAGAGTCCTAAGGAAGGGAGAGGTCCCCGAATTTGGATTTATCACACAGGAAGCCACTGGAGAATTTTAAGCAGGAAAATAACCACAGCCAGATTTGCATTCCAGAAACATCCTCAGAAGGCAGTGTTGAGGGTGGAAGAATCTAGAGCAGAAAATAGAAGGCAGCTAAGGCATACTAAATGAGGTATGATGAGAGCAAAATCAATGGCAGTGACAACTGAGCAATGAATTTAGCTTTGTCTTCTGATAAATAAAGCAAATGAGCCTGGTATTTTTATCTGACAAACGAAATCTTACATGTTTATCTGGAGAAACATTTTTCTGAGATGTTAATCTTTTAAGGATGACAGTAGGACATGGGTCCTTATAAAATGTAAATCAAACAACACAATGAACATCATCTTCAAGTACAATTTTATAAAAGATATTTTTATAATATATATTATAGTGAGATTATAAAGTATATGTATTTGTTGTTGAAATACAGGTATGTGGAATATGATGCAGAAATTATCCCCCTACCAAAGATAACTATTATTAATTTTTAGTTGGTATTTTTCTAGCTCTTTTTGTTGCTCATTCATATATTTACAAAATACAAATACAATTCTATTTTTTAAGCAAATTTATATATAGGATCTGGCCAGCATGTCACTAAAAGTTGCAATAATGAAGAGAGAGAGAGAGAGGCTAGAGTTTGACATCAAAATTAGAAAAAATAAAACCAATTCATTATACACTCCAAGAGTAAAGAGTCCTCTATAAATCACATGCACACTAGTACACACGCACACACACACGTAAACTTTCAATTATTAGAATAATCAGTCTCACTTTGAAACTTAAAGTTCAAGACTTTCATTTTAAAATTGCAATCTTAAACTGAATTCAAAGTTCTTCTATTCCCCTGCCACCAATGAAGCTCAACTTGGATTGACTCTTACCAGTTGTGAAGGTAAAATGGGGCATCTTGATACACCACCTCATTCCTCTTAAAGACTAACTCATCCAGAGGAGAAGAGAATAAAAGGGGTACTCTCTCCTAAATTAACTAAGAGAGATAGGCATGCTCCCCTTGATTATTTTACTGTTAATTGTTTTTATTAATAATAACACACTGGCTTTAGATGTCTTCCAAGTAGCAGGCATCCTAATAATGACCTTTTCATTTTAGGCATTTTTTATAATGACCCATTTGCAAATATTGTACTCCTAAAAGACAATCATCATTGTGGGGTACGTAGTAACCTTTGTTGTCAGCTTTGGACCTCAGCTGCAAGTCCAAACAAGAATAATCTCACTTGATATTCTGTTTTATGAATATGTTTACAAATACATTTTTTTGTTTTGTTACAAAATTATTTTTAAAATTACTTTATAAAAATAGTTTTTACAAAACTTATTTTGTAGAGAAGCTGCTTACAAAACTAAGATTTAATCATGTACATAGTATTATATCTTGCTTTTACCTTATTTATACCAGTGCCTATGCATTTTCCCAATTGACTCAATACTCTTTAAATATGGTCTTCATGGCTTTAATCATAAATAGTACAATATTCTCGTATTAGACAATTAAGTTGCTTCCCATTTTTGCCCACTATAAATAATGCTGTGATTAATGTATTTGTTTGCAAATTGTGCTTACAAATATTAATACCTTATATTTTATCCTAAAGTGAAGTTGAGTATAAATCTGTTATGATTATTGATATTAAGTGATGACTTACCTTTGGGGAAACAATTGTACCAGTTTATACTTCCACCCACAATTTAAAAGACCCTTTCACTACAAATTCCTCAATACTAGCTATTTTTTCTTCTGAAACTTTTTCTGAATTATCAATTTGGTAGAAAATATGATAACCTCTTGATTTAAGTTGCACTGCTTTAATTGCTATGGAAAATTAATAAATTTCAAGTTTATCAGTTAATAGGATTTTGTATAATTAATCACACTCTCTGCTCCCACACACACACCACACCACCACTCACCCATTCAGTCTCTCTAACACACACACACACACACAGAGTATATTAATAATTACTAAAAATTGAAGTAGAAATCACATTAACAAAAAAGAAAAAAGAAAAAAGGTTTCTTAATGTTTAGGCTGATCAGAAAACAATACTTAATTCTAGATAAAAATTGTACATCCCAAGATTCTTCTACAATTGAAACATAAGCAGCAGAGGTGCATCCAAAAAAAAAGAAGAAGAAGAAGAAGAAGAAAGAAAAGAAAAAGAGAGAGAGAAAATAAAGAAAAAGCTGAGCTGTGCGTGTGTGCTTTTTCTTCTCCAATATTCTTAAAATCAGATAAGTCAATTATCCCCACTTAGGACAGAGTAAGAAATAGAGAAATTGGCCAAGGTGTTACTCTAGCTGAAGTCTTCTTATGTGAAAACATGAGGCAGAGAATTAAGGCCTAATCCTTACCTAAGCTATACGCACAAATTATTTTATTGATTGTCTTTGTGTTCTTGGGTCACTTTTTTTTCAGGAGATTATTATTTTTATTATTGACTTAAAAGAGCATTTTAATAAGAATATTTGTCATACTCGTATCAATGTTTTTCTCACTTTATATTTTAGCTTATGCTATTGAGCAGAAACTCTCATGTTTTTGAAAAAAACTTTTAATTGTAGAATAAGTTTAGATTTACAAAAAATTTACAGAGCATGGAATTCCAACACACGCTTCATCCATTTTTCCATTAATGTCGTTTCACTGTTCCAGGATCCACTTCAGGATACCATATTGCATTTCATCTCAGTTTTTTAATTTTAGTTTTACTCATTTTTTATTTAATTTAAAGCCAAGAATGTTCAATTTCTTCCCCCAAATTGGTCAATTTTTTTATAATCACTGTATTCTCCAGTGACTTGAAATGCCAACTAATCTTATAAATGATTTATAAATTGATATTTCTTAAATTCCTCAAAAGCAGAAATGCAATTTTTTATTTTCGCTCTCCAAGTGCAAATATGTTTGCTCAAAAATATGTGTTAAATAATGAATGAATACATTTATTCTTAGAAATGTGATCATTTTATTATAGCCATGCACTTTCTGATAACCTAGAACAACCAAGCTGTTCCATAACTAGGTATTTACCCATGACAAATGAAAACATGTCCACACAAAAACATAAAAATATGTTTTTAGCTGGCATATTTGTAATATTCCATAGTTGGGAACAACTTAAATCCCAATCAATAGGTAAATAACTAAAAGTGGTATAACCACACAACAATAAAAAAAAGCATTAAGTTGAGTGGGGGCGGGGAAAAAAATAAGACCAAAAGAATATATATTGATAAGCAAGGTATAATAAGATGGGGGGATCAAGATGGCAGCATGAGAGGATGGCCCTGAAACTTCTCTTGGAAATTATAAAGTAAACAGCCAAAATTCGAAGAGGGAATCCTGAAGTGACACAGCCTCAGCTGAGAGATCCATCTACCATGAGAAGATACCTAATGGTCAGAGAAAGGGAGGTGAGTGGTAGAAAAGAGGAGGAAGCAGTGCAGAGATGGGGCTGTGGAACTTGACCCAGGGCTGGCAGGAGAACAACTGAGGAGGGGGCCAGGGGACAGAGGCTGAAGTGCAGCAAGATCCTGGGTGGGTGGAGGTACAGATAGTGGAAGCCCCATGAGGGGATGAGATAAAGCCCAAACCCAAGCCAAGGAATCCTAGGGCCCAAGCCAAAGCACCATGCGCTGGATGTGGCAGGGCCTGAACAAAGGTGTCTTAAAGTGTCTGGAGTAAATAGAGGAACAAATGCTGCTCAAAGTCAGGAGCTGACAGACACAGGAGTTTACCACAAATTTGCCCTCAACAAGCTTGAGAATAAGTGTCGACAGCCAGGGGGTTACTGACCAGAACAAAACACAATCCCAACTGAAACACATGCTCTGGAGAAGGGAGACAGGTAGTACCAACAGCACGTGACCACCCCTCTGCACTCCTGACAGAGGGTTAAGTTTGATTTGCAGCTCCCATCCACTGTGGCTCTGGTGCATTGATGAAGGTTTGTATTGTAGCACATTCCAGGCACAGCTAATCATTCCCTAGATGGAGGAGCTTGCTTATGCTGCACAGTGCATCTTCCCTGGCTCTCAGTGCTCCTGGTGGAGGAACAGGCTTATTTCACAGTTAAGCCAGCACTCAAGGTAGCATGCAACCTGGGCACAAGCAGCAGCAGTAAACTGCACTGCCCCCACTGCTAGGCAGAAACTGTGAACATGAAGCCTGGCTGCTTCCCCTTGCTCTCCCCCAAACCACCACTACCCTGTGCTGCAAACAAGCCCTGAACCCTCTGCAACAAACTCCACCCCCTGCCCAATAGGATCCAGCAGTGGGGCTCAGGGAAACTACAAATCAAAGGCACAGCAGCTTCTGCCTATACCCATCTCAGACCCCGCACATTTTTCCAGAAAGGAGGCACATTGAAACCAAGGCAACTGAGTGAAAGAGGAGAAGCCCACCCTCCTGGAAACCTCAGAGAGTGAGAAAAATCAAACAATCAAGAAAAAATATTGTAAGAAGCTGAAGGAACACCAACTGGGAAGTAAAAAAAGACCTAGGAAGAAAAACACATCAAATACAATGAGCTCCCTTGGGAACAAGGCATCTCAGAGGGAAAATAAAAATCTCCAGAAAAGCAACTTATAGATTTGGAAATATATCATTTAAGTAACACAGAATTCAAGACTGCAGCCCTAAAAATATTCAGAGAGCTCAAAAAATGCTGGCGGACTACTCAGACCCAGCTAAATGATCTCAGAAAAAAAACATCTCTTAACAAAAGAAGTACCTTAACAAAGAAGTTGAAATTAAAAAGGAATCAAATAGAAATTCTAGAGATGAACAATACATTAAAAGAAATAAAGCATGAACTAACTAGCATAGGAAGCAGGGTCATTAAATAGAAGAAAAAATTAGCAACATTGACAATAGAGACATGAAGATTAAACAGAAGGAAGGAGAGAGAGACTTGAGAACAAAAAAATATATAAGATCTCTGCAAGAACTAACTCACTCCATTAAAAAAAAATTACAATAATAAGAACACCAGAAGAAACAGAACAAAATTCTAATGAGAGCTTAATCAAACAAATACTAGACAAGAACTTTCCAAACCTATGGTAACCCCAAATTCAAGAAGAAAACAAGATCCCAAGCTACCTGAACCCCAGCAGATCTTCTCCAAGGCACATTATATTGAAGATGTCAAAAGTAAAAGACAAAAAATGAATTCTCAAGGAAGCCAAAGGAAACAAAATTATAAGCTTTAAAAGAAAGCCTATAAGGCTATCATCTAATTTGGTTCTAATTTCTCAGCAGAACCAAGACACACAAACAAACAAACAAACAAACAAAAGAGGAAACAGAAGAAAACAATCATAGAAGATCATCAACTAAAAAATGTGACAGTGAGAAAAAAGCAAAAATTAAACCAAGACACCAAACAACCAAAAACTAGAAATAAAATGGCCATACAAAATGTGCATATATCAATCATCACCCTAAATGTAAATAGACTGAACTCACCAATAAAAAGGCACAGAGTAGCTGACTGAATTTAAAACAAAACCCATCTATACGCTGTCAAGAGACACACCTCAGCCACAAGGACAAAGATTCAAAGTAAAAGGGTGGAAAACAATACTCCAAACAAATGGCATCCAGAGAGAAGCAGTAGTAGCCATACTTAACATCTGATGAAACAGACTTCAGATAATAAAAGTAATAAGAGACCAGGATGGACATTTCATAATGATAAAGGAGACAATACAATAACAAGAAGACATGACACTCATTAATACATATGCCCCCAACGAGGAAGCACCAAAATTTACAAAGCAACTACTTAAAGATTTAAAATGTGAAACTGACAAATACACAATTATACTAGGGAACCTAAACACCCCCTTTAGCCATGGACAGATCATTCAAAAAGAAAATAAAAAAGGAAATATCGGCTCTAAATGTTATATTAAAAAATTGGAAATAATTGACAATTACAGGACACTCCATCCTACGACACAAGAGTATACACTCTATTCTAGTGCACATGGAATAGACCATATGCTGGGACAGAAAACTAGCCTCAGAAAATTCAAGAAGATTGGAATCATACAAAGCGTATTCCCAGACCACAATGCCATGAAATGGAGATCAACTGGAAAAAAAAAAGCAGAAAAAAACAAATATACGTGGAGATTAAACCTAATGTTATTTTAAAATGACTAAATCAAAGAAGAAATAAAAGAAGAAATTTTAAAATATATGCAAACTAATGACAATGAAAATACAACATATCAAAATTATTGGGTTGGAACAAAAGCAATAATAAGAGGGAAATTTATATCATACAGGCCTATCTCAAGAAATAAGAAAAAGCCAAGTAAACAATGTAACATCCCATCTTAAAAAAAAAGAACAGAAAAAGCCCAAAGTCAGAAGAAAAAAGGAAATAATAAAAACTAGAGCAGAACTAAATGAAATAGAGAACAGAAAAATGATAGAGAAAATTAAGACAATGAGGGCTGGTTCTTTGAAAAAAATTAATAAAATTGGCAAACCCTTGGTTAGGCTCACCAAGGGGCAAAGGAAAAAGACACAAATAACCAAAATTAGAAATAAAAGGGAAGAAATTACCACTGATACCACAGAAATACAAAAGATCCTGCAAAAATATAATGAAGGACTATATGCCACCAAATTTAACAACCTTGAAGAAATGGACAAGTTTCTAGAAACATATATTCTACTTAGCCTGAACCAAGAAAAAGAGGACAATCAAAATTGAACAATCAACACTAAGGAAATTTAACCAATCACCAAAACCTTCCCAAAGGCAAAAGCCCAGGACCAGACAGTCTCATCAATGAGTTTTATCAAGCATTCAAAGAGAAACTAATGCCCATCCTCCTGAAACACTTGCAAAAATTTGAAGAAGAGACAATACCTCCCAATTCATTTCATGAGGCCAACATAACCCTAATACCAAAGCCTGGTAAGGATGACAAAAAAAAAAAAAAAAAAAAAAAAAAAAAAAAAAAAAAAAAAAAAAAAAAAAAAAAAAAAAAAAAAAAAAAAAAAAAAAAAAAAAAAAAAAAAAAAAAAAAAAAAAAAAAAAAAAAAAAAAAAAAAAAAAAAAAAAAAAAAAAAGGAGAGAATTATAGACCAATATCTCTGATAAACACAGATGCAAAAATCCTTAACAAAATACTAGCAAATAGAATACAACAATGTAGTGAAAAGATTATACATCACAATCAACTGGGATTCATCCCCTGGGCACAAGGATGGTTCAACATATGCAAATCAATCAATGTGGCTCACCACATAAACAAAATAAAAGATAAAAATCATATAATTATATCAGTTGATGCAAAAAAAAAACCTTTGACAAGATACAATACCCATTTATGATAAAAACACTTAATAAAATGGGTATAAAGGAAAGTACCTCAACATAATAAAGGTCATATATGACAAATTCTGAGCTAATATCATAGTGCCACCAAAAAAAGAGAAATAATAAACAAATACAATAAAGTCACAGGATACAAAACCAATGTACAAAAATCAATTGCATTTCTATATACCAACAATGAAACTTCAGAAAAAGAAATGAAAAAAACAATACCCTTTGCGATCACAACAAAAAGAATAGGAATAAACTGAAAAAAAAATGTGAAGGACTTATATACTGAAAACTATAAGACACTACTAAAAGAAATTGAAGAGAACACAAAAAAAGAGAAAATTATTTCGTGTTCAGGGACTTGAAAAATCAGCAGTTTAAATGGCCATATTACCCAAAGCAATATACAGATTTAACACAAATCCCATCAACACCCCACAGACATTCTTTCAAGAAATAGATAAAGTATCACCAGATTCATATGGACCACAAAAGACCCCAAATCACCCAAGCAATCCTACATAAAAGAAATAAGGCTGGAGGCATCACACTCCCCAATTTCAATCTATAACACAAAGAATCAATAATTAAGACAGTTTGATATTGGCAGAAAAACAGACACACAGACCTATGGAACAGAATTGAAAATCTAGAAATATAACCATAAATAGATGAGCAGATAATTTTTGACAAAGAAGTGAAAACTATACCATGGGGAAAAGAAAGTCTCTTCAGTAAATGGTGCTGGAAAGATAGGAAAACCATATGCAAAAGAATGAATTGCGAACTGTCACCATACACCAAAATTAACTCAAAATAGAATAAAGATCTTCATATAGACCTGAAACAATAAACTGTATACAAGAAAAGATTGGCACTAAACTTACAGACCTTGGGTTAAGGGAGGATTTTATGAACTTGACCTCAAAGGCAAGGAAAATAAAAGAAAATATAAATGAGCAGGACTGTATCAAATGAAAAAGCTTCTGCACAGCAAAAGAAACCATCAACCAAGCAAAGAGATGGACAACTGAATGGGAGAAAACATTTGCAAACAATATATCAGATAAGGGGCTAGTATGTAACATATATAAAGAAGTTGTACAACTGAACAACAACAACAAAAATATATAATCCAATTAAAAAAATGTGCAGAGGACCTGAACAGACACTTCTCCTAGGAAGACATACAAATGGCCAACAGATACATGAAAAAATGCTCAACTTTACTAGCAGTTAGGGAAATGCAAATCAAAACCACAATGAGGTACCACCTCACACCTGTTAGAATGGCTGTTATCAACAAGACAAGGAATAACAAGTGCTGGAGAGGCTGTGGAGAGAAAGGAACTCTGGTACACTGCTGGTGGGAGTGCAAACTGATACAATTGCTATAGAGGACAGTATGGAGGTTCCTCAAAAAACTAAGAATAGAGTTACCATACGACCCAGCAATTCAACTTGTGGGTATCTACCCTGAAAAGTTTGCAAACCTTAGTCCTCAAAGATAAACATACCCCAGTGTTCATCGCAGCACTATTCACGTTGGCCAAATCACGGAAACAGCGTTAAGTGTCCTTTCATAGACGACTGGATAAAGAAGCTGTGGTACATATACACAATGGAATATTACTCAGCTATAAGAAAAGATGAAATAGGGCCATTTATAACAACATGGATGAAACTTGAGACCACCATGCAAAGTGAAATAAGCCAGACAGAAAAAAAATAAGAACCATATGATCTCACTCATATGTGGAACACAAAGCTGAATGCAACAAGGTTTAGTGGCTAGTGATTATCTGAGGTTATGGGGGCAAGGTAGTGGGAGACACGCGACAGGGGTCAAATACATGGTGATGGAAAGAGAACTGACTCTGGGTGATGAACATATAATACAGCACATAGACAATGTAATGTAGAATTGTACACCTGGAATTTATGTAATTTTTACTAACAAAAGTCACCCCAATAAATTTTATAATAAAAAAGTATATATTGTATGATTCTATTTATATAAAATTCTAAAACTACAAACTAAAGCTACAGTGAAAGAAAGGACATCATTAGTTGCCAAGGGCTGAAGCAGAGAGAAAAATAAACTACAAAGCAGCAGGAGAAAACTTTTGAGGATAATAGAATTATCTTGATTGTTGCAGTTGTGACACAAGTGAATACATTTGTCATACATCACCAAATTGTATACTTTAAATATGTGTAATTTATTGTACATAAATAATACCTCAATAAATTTATTAAAACACATTGTAGAAGGTACACAAAATAATTCATTGATAATAGGAATATATTAATATATTACAACTCATCTTTTCTCAATTTATTTCTTCTTCATAAATTTCTGTTTTCTTGTGTTCTCTACATCACATACACATATACATATATATTTACATGCACACACACACACACATATATATATATATGATATGATATGATAGTGTGCTTTAAATAAATTTAGTTACAGGGATAAGGGAACAAAAAGATTTAAATGCTGGTACCAATCTAGAAAACCAGAGGAGAAAAGTGATGATATTCTATTAAGCTGCTTCTCTCCACCAGCAGCTGCCTCAAGCAAGGCTCTGGCAATTAATATGCTTTAGTCGATTCATGACTGAGTTTTCTGTCAGGTACCTGGAGTGTTCCAGTCCTTCTGTTCACCTGGCTCTCTGCTCTGGGTATTGCCCAAGCTCAGAACTTGGCCTCCTGCATCATCTGTCTTCATTCTAAACCTTTGCTTAGAGCTCTAATGCCACTGTGATGCTGAAGACTGACAAACCTACACTCCACAGGTCTCACCTGTTTTCCTGGACTGCAACTCCAGCTGCCTGTGAAAGACATTATTTTCCAAAGTTTTATCCCAACGTAAATTCATTATTTCCAATCATATGTTTTCCCAAACCAATTCCCTTTTATACTCTTGCATAACTGCCAAAGGGGGAAAAATACTATGAAGTTATCTTAAATTTACTCTACTGTTTTACTTTAAAAATTATAATTCCTGCCATTCTGTCCATCAGGTCTTAATTTACCATCTTTGGCAGTGATTCCTTGAAAATACACAGGACTCTCTCCCCACATAGGTACACACAGTTTCACTTTTAATGTCCATGTCCTCTCTCCCCCACCACAAAAATATGGATCTCTACACTGTTCACTACCTTGTTTTAAAGTCTTTCTCTGATGTGGTTTCCTCGCGAGCTCCATAATACTTGCCAAGCACTTTCCAAATAGCTGTTACTTTACATTGTTCAAATATCTCAAATTCAGGATGTTCAAAACTCAATACACTATCTCTCCTCCAAAAATTGCACCTTTTCCTTGATCCTTTCTTTGGTGACTAAAATTAATTAAAATAGTTTAAATAATTAAATATACTTAATGCAATTAATTAAAATAGTAACTTGAATATTATTATTGATTTCTTTCTCTCCACACTCCTCATATCTAATGGTAATTACAGTGGCCTGACATAATTGATTAAAGGTATAAATACAGCTTTATTTCCAAGGTGGTAAATATATTTCTGTCACCTGGCCTATCATATACACGCAAGCCTTTTCTGTGTGAATATAAAACGAGTGATTGGCAGCCAGTACTCCAAATCCTCACTACCTCATTCTTAGATTCTCTCAGGAGGCTCGTAACTCTCTCCCTCTTCCAGTCTCTTTCCAGTTCTAGCACATCTTAAGATGGATTTATGTCTTTCCTCACCAATGCCCTACAGAAATTTCAGCATCCTTATCTTCATTCTTAAATCCTTCTATTCTTGGCAGTTTCTCCAGGGTGGGCTGGGTCTTTTAGAAAGCATTTGATAGTCAAATAGGAAATAAAAGAGGCTAGAGAACAACTATTTAAAGGTTTACACTTGCTTCACCTTCTCTGCCCAGTCCAGTGCTATTATCTCCATTTTCCTAAGGGGGTTTAGAATACAGCTTCCCAACCAATATGCCTCTATATATAATTTTGTATGGGAGGCTGATATTCCTCACCTAGATCTCTCCATAAGAGCCACTCAAGTTCTGGAACCTAAAATGGCTTCATCTATGCACTTCAGGGTTCCCTACAAATATTAACATTCCCCAAGTGTGTCAAAGATAAGTAAGGAAGGGTTTGAGAAGCATTTCAAATATGAAAATAGTCCCTCTAGAGTCTAAACACAACAAATTTGCATCATGGCATTTTGCTGTCCAGGGAATTCAATGCCACCAACCTATAGTTAAAACCTAAATGATCACAGCCAATTTCATTTGGAAGGAATCCGTCAAAGTTGGTTTAGCACCAAGGCAGCAGCAGAAGGTGAGAAATGGTACCCCTGAGCAGTTGTGCAATGCAGGCCTGGCAGGGGAGGGAATGTGGTCACCTAAGGAAGGAATCCAGTAGAGAAACTAAGTCAAGTCAGTAACTAACCTGAAAGAGGACCCAGGAATCTCAAAAAGGAATCCTTAGAGCAGAAGCTGAAAGCCAGGAGCAGAACCCAAAAAAATATGAGTCAGAGGAAATGCCGCAAAAGGTCAGACCTTGGGGAAGGAAGCGAGAGATGCCAAATCAGCAGAAGGCTGAGGGCTGAGATCAGAAATGAGTCAAATTCAGCTGTTCTTGAAGCCAAAGAAGGCTCTCCTTAGGGCCATCAAGGGGGTTAAAATTTTTTACCAAAATAAAATGAACGAAATGTAATCCATCTTTGGAACTTAAATAATTCAGCATGTTATTTTAGTCCACATAAAGATCTGATGTTTTTGTTTGTTTAGATTTACATTTTTCCCTTAATTTTCTTATTTCTCTTTAGAATTTTTTTGTTCTATGTAATTTTTAATTTAATGTTAATGCAACAGCAGCTTTCAAGTCTTTCCAGTTAGACAAGAAAAAACATTTTTAACTTGACTGAAATATATGTAATGATCTTATAAGGGGAAAATCAAAACCATTACATCATTGTAAGTATGGTGATTATTGATATTACTAGTAGCTACCATTTACTCAATTTTTTTAAACCTTGTATCATGTACTATGCTAGGTGACATATATTCCCCTGCAATATCTATAGGAGAAATTATTAGTCCTAAATGGAAGAGGAAAACCCATGCTAAAAGAGATCAAAAAATTTTCCCAGGACCCTAGAACTAATAACTGGCAGGTATAAGATTTAAAACTGGGACACTTTTTACTCCAAACCATGTGTTCTTAATTACTGCACTAAGCTAAATCTTATTTAAAATTTTCTTATGTAAATACATAAAATAGGTCATTTGTTTAATGAACATCTGTCAAAGCACTGAAATTTTAAATACTTTCCTTAGTGTCCTTGGGGCAAATAAATAAATTAATTAAATAATCCAGAGGTCTGGGAATCAAAATGGCTACATGAAAGGATGTCCCCGAAACCTCTCCGGAAAATTTATAAATTGAACAGCCAGAATCCAACAAGGGAATTCCCAAGTGCCACAGCCTCAGCTGAGAGATCTACCCATCACAAGAAAACACTTAAAGGTCAGAGAAAGAGAGGCAAATGGGAGAAAAGGGAAGAGAGCAGGGTGGATATGGAGCTGCAAAATGTGACCCTGAGCTGGCATAAGAAGTACCAAGGAGCGGTCCTGGGGAAATGGGCTGAAGCGCAGCAAGGTCCTGGGTGATTGGGGGAGTGAACAGTGGAAGCCCGCAAGGGGACGAGATAAAGCCCAAGCTGAGGAGCGCTAGGACCCCAGCCGGAGCACCATGCCCTGGATGTAATAGGGCCTGAACAAAAGCATACTAAAGTGCCTAGGGAAACCATAAGGATACAGCCAAGTGTGTTCCTAAACTAGGAGCTGACAGGCACAGGATTCTACCACAAATTGGCCCTCGACAAGCTTGAGACTAAGTGCTGACAGCCGGGGGCTTGCTAACCAGAGCAAAATACAATTCTGGGTGAAATGTGTGCTGGGAAAAAGGGAGGAAGGCTGTGTCCACAGTGCATGACCATCCCCATTTGCTCCTGATGGAAAGCCAAGTTTGTTTTGCAGCCTATATCCACCGTGGATCCAGTGCTCTCCTGACGGAGGGCCAAATGAGCTTTGCTGTGACTGCTGCACTCCTGACAGAGGGCCAAGCTTGCTTTGCGATGTACATCACCCATGACTCTGGTGCTGATAGAAGGCCAAGCTTACTTTGCAGCGTGCGGCTGCCCTAGCTTCAGCATGTTCCTAACGAAGGGAAAGACTTGTATTGCAGCATATGCCAGGCACAATTCCCCACTCCCCTGATGGAGGTGAGGGTTTATGCTGCACAGTGAGCCTGTTGCAGCCTTGAGTGCTCCTGATGAAGGGGTAGGTCTGTTTTACAGCTGAGCCAACATCCAGGGTAGCGAGCAACCTAGGGACAAACAGCAGCGATGAACTACATTGTCCCTACTGTTATGCAGAAACTATGAACAAGAGGCCTGGCGCACCCTCCAAAAAAGCTCTTAAAGTGAAAAAAATCGAAAAACCAAGAGAAAATATTGTAAGATGCTGCCATGACACCAACTGGGAAGTGAAAGAAAGACCTCTCCCTATCTGCCAGGGGAAAAAGCCCAGGAAGAAAAATACATCAAATACAATGAGCTCCCTCGGGAACAAAACATCTCAGAGACAAAAAGGAAAATCTCCAGAAAAGGAACTTACAAATTTGGAAATATATGATCTAAGTGACAAAGAATTCAAGACTGTAGTACAAAAAAACATCAGAGAACTCAAAGAATGCTGGCTGAGTACTCAGACTCAGATAAATGATCTCAGAAAAGAAATCTCTGAACAAAAGAAACACTTTAACAAAGAAATTGAAACTATAAAAAAGAATCAAATAAAATTTTGGAGATAAATAATGCAATAAAAGAAATAAGGCATGAACTAACTAGCACAGAAAGCAGTGCCAACAAGATAGAGGAAAGAATTATTGACATCAAAGATAGAAACATGGAAGTTAAACAGAAAGAAAAAGGCAGAGATTTGAGAACCAAAAATAATGAAAGATCTCTACAAGAACTAATTGACTTCATTAGAAAAAAACAATATTAAAATAATAGGAATACCAGAAAAAATAGAACAAAATTCTAATGAGAGCTTAATCAAACAAATAGTAGATGAGAACTTTCCAAACCTATGGGAAGAACTGAAACCCAAATTCAGTAAGAAAACAGGACCCCTAGCTACCTGAATCCTACCAGCCCTTTTCTGAGATACATTATACTGAAGATGTCAAAAGTCAAAGACAAAGAAAGAATGCTCAAGGTAGCCAGAGAAAACAAAATTATAAACTTTAAAAAAAGCCCATCAGGCTGTCACCTAATTTCTCAACATACACTCTTCAAGCCAGGAGAGAGTAAAATCATATATTCAAAATATAAAAAGAGAGAAACTACTAGCCAAGAATAATATATTCAGCAAAGCTATCCTTTAGATATGAAAAAGGAATAAAGACATTTTCAGACATACAGAAGCTGAGGGAATTCTCAAACACAAGGCCAGTACTCCAGGAAATACTGAAGAAGGCTATTTGACATGAAACAAAAAGTCAAAATAAATGGTGAAAAGTTGGGACAACAAAAACATAAAAAGGAAAGAAGTAAAGGTTTAAATTCCCAAAAGAGAATAGAAATTAAAAGTATGCTTAAGAAGTCACTACATATGAGAAAACTTTCCTTTTCAAAAACCTCATGGTAATACTGAAATAAAAACCCACAACCAAGACAAAAAACTAAAAAAAAAATAAAGAAAAAAGAGGAAATAGAAAACAATCATAGAACACCATAAAACTAGAAAAACATAAGAAAAAAGCAAAGAAAAAACAGAGACACCGAACCAAACAACCAAAAGCCAGAAAACAAAATAGCCAGACAAAATCTTCATGTATCAATCATCACCCTAAATGTAAATGGACTGAACTCACCAATAAAAAGGCACAGAGTAGCAGACTGGATTAAAAAACAAATTCCTTCTATATGCTGTCTCCAAGAGACACACCTCAGCCACAAAGACTCAAAGTGAAAGGGTGGAAAACAATACTCCAAGCAAATGGCATCCAGAGAGAAACAGGAGTAGCTATACTTGTATTTGATGAAACAGTCTTCAGGATAATAAAGGTAATAAGAGACAAAAATAGACATTTCATAATGATAAAGAACAATACAACAACAAGAAGACAAGACACTCATCAATATATATCCCCCCAACCAGGAAGCACCAAAATATACAAAGCAACTGCTTAAAGATCTAAAAGGTGAAACTGACAAATACACAATTATAGTAGGGGACCCAAACACCCCCTTCAGCCACTGACAGATCATCCAAACAGAAAATAAATAAGGAAATATCAGCTCTAAATGATATATTACAAAAACTGAAAATAACTGACATTTACAGGACACTCCATCCTACAACACAGGACTCTCTATTCATTCTAGTCTAGTGCACATGGAACATCCTCTAGGAGAGACCATATGCTGGAACACAAAACCAGACTTGGCAATTTCAAGAAGATTGGAATAATAAAAAGCATATTCTTAGACTACAAAGCCTTGAAATTGGAGAACAATTGCAAAAACAAATGCAGAAAAACCACATATACATGGAGATTAAACATGTTATTTAAAAATGACTAAATCAAAGAAGAAATTAAAAAATACATAGACACTAATGACAATAAAAATACAATGTATCAAAACTATTAGGATGCAGCAAAAGCAGTAATAATAAGAGGGAAATTTATATCATATCAGGCCTATCTCAAGAAACAAGGAAAAGCACAATTAAACAACCTAGCATCCCATCTTAAAGAACCAGAAAAATATGAACAGAAAAACCCAACTTCAGCAGAAGAAAGAAAATAATAAAAATTAAAGCAGAACTAAATAAAATAGAGTACAGAAAAACAATAGAGGAAACCAATGCAATGAAAAACTGGTTCTTTGGGAAAAAAAAAGTCTATTAAATTGATAAACCTATGGCTAGGCCCACCAAGGGGCAAAAAGATAAGACACAAATAACCAAAATTAGAAATGAAGAAAGAGAAATTATCACTGATACCACAGAAATACAAAAGTTCCTGTGAAAATATTATCAAGGACTATATGCCACCAAATTTAACAAACTTGAAGAAATGGACCAGTTTCTAGAAACATATAGTTTACCTAGACTGAACCAAGAACAGGACAACCTAAATACACCAATCAACACTAAGGAAATTTAAACAATCATCCAACACCTTCCCAAAGGCAAAAGCCCAGGACCAGACAGTCTCACCAATGAATCTTATCAAGCGTTCAAAGAGGAACTAATGCCTCTCCTCCTCAAACTCTTCCAAAACACTGAAGAAGAGGCAATACTTCCCAACTCATTCCATGAAGCAAACATTACCCTAATACCAATGGTAAAGATAACACAAAACAAGAAAACTATAGACCAATATATCTGATGAATGCAGAAGCAAAAAGCCTAAACAAAGTACTAGCAAATAGAATACAACAATGCATTGAAAATATTATACACCACGATCAAGTGAGATTCATCCCACAAACACAAAGATGGTTCAACATATTCAAATCAATCAATGTAATACACCACATAAACAAAATAAAAGATAAAAACGATATGATTATATCAATTGATGCAGAAAAAGCATTTGACAAGATATAACATCCATTTATGATCAAAGCACATAATAAAAGGGGTACAGAAGGAAAGTATCTCAAAATAATAAAGGCCATACACGACAAACCCTCAGCTAATACACTGAATGGGGAAAAACTGAAGCCCATTCCCCTAAAATCGGGAACAAGCCAGGGCTGTCCTCTGTCACCACTGCTATTCAACACAGTACTGGAAGTTCTAGCCAGGGCAATCAGGCAAAAACAAGGACTAAAAGGCATCCAAATTGGGAGAGAAGAATTTAAACTGTCACTTTTTGCAGATGACATGATTCTTTACATAAAAAATTCTAAAGACTCCATAAAAAAACTATTAGAAATATTGAACAAATACAGTAAAGTTAGAGAATACAAAAAATCAATGTAAAAAAATCAATTGCATTTCTATATACCAACAATAAAACTTCCAAAAAAGAAATGAGAAAAACAATACCTTTTTCAATCACAACCACAACAAAACCTAGAAATAAATTTAGCAAAGAACTGAAGGACTTACATACTAAAAACTGTAAGACCCTGCTAAAAGAAATTGAAGAGGACAGAACAAAAGGAAAACATATTCCATGTTTACAGATTAGAAGAATCAAACATAGTTAAAATGGCCCTATCACCCATAACAATATACAGATTTAATGCAATTCCCATAAAAAATTCCTCAGACATTCCTTCAAGAAACAGATTTATATAGAAAAACAAAAATCCTGGAATCACCAGAGCAATCCCACATATAAAGAATAAGGCTGGAGACATCAAACTTCCCCATTTCAATCTATACTACAAATCATCAATAATCAAGACAGCTTGATATTGGCAGAAAAACAGACATGAAGGCCAATGGAACAGTATTAAAAAAACCAGAAATAAATCCACAAATATATGGACAAGTAATTGTTGATAAAGGAGTGAAAAATATACCATAGGGAAAAGAAAGCCTTTTCAGTAAATGGTACAGGGAAAATTGGAAAACCAATTTGGGTTTAGGGAGGACTTTATGAACCTGATCTCAAAGACAGAAGAAGTAAAAGAAATAAATGAATGAGACTATATCAAACTAAAAAGCTTCTGCACAGCAAAAGAAACCATCAACCAAGCAACAAGACAACCAACTGAATGTGAGAAAATATTTGCAAACAATTACCCTGGTAAGGGACTAATATCTAAAATATATAAATATATATAAAGTTGTACAAGTTACAACTCAACAATAACAACAAAAAATCCAATTAAAATGGGCAGAAGACCTGAACAGACACTTCTAGGAAGACATACAAATGGCCAACAGATACATGAAAAAATGCTTAACTTCACTAGCTATTAGGGAAATGCTAATCAAACCCACAATGAGGTACCACCTCACACCTGTGAGAATGGCTGTTATCAACAAGACAAGGAATAACAAGTGCTGGAGAGGATGTGGAGAGAAAGGAACTCTGGTACACTGCTGGTGGGAGTGCAAACTGGTACAACTGCTATGGAGGACAGTGTGGAGGTTCCTCAAAAAGCTAAGAATAGAATTACCATATGACCCAGCAATCACACTTCTGGTTATCTGCCAAAAAATTAGAAAACCTTAGTCAGCAAAGATATATGTACCCCAATGTTCATCGCAGCACTATTCATGGTGACCAAGTCATGGAAACAGCCCAAGTGCCCTCTGATAGATGACTGGATAATCTGTGGTACATATACACAATGGAATATTACTCAGCTATAAGATGAAATAGGGCCATTTATGACAACATAGATGGACCTTGAGACCATCATGCAAAGCAAAATAAGCCAGACAGAAGGAAACCAAGAACAATATGATTTCACTAATATATGGAACACAAAGCTGAAAGCAACAAGGAAACAAAAACTCATGGACACAATCAATAGTTCAGTGGTTAGTGATTGTCTGAGGGTATGTTGTGAGGGGAGTGGAAGAAAAGGGACAGGGTCTCAAATATATGGTGATGGAAAGAGAACTGACTGGGTGATGAAAACACAACACACAGATGACATATCGTAGAATTGTACACCTAGAACATATGTAATTTTTACTAACCAATGTCACCTCAATAAATTCAAAAATAAAAAAAAAAGAATCCAATATAGCACAAGACTTCCAGAACTCTCAAGTTAAATTTGAAGACAGTCCAATAAAATAAAGTGAAAATTAGTCCAAAGTTATATGAGAGCTGTCTGGAAAAAAATCCAGCCACTGTCAATGTAATGAGAATGGGTACATGGCTGGATACTTTCCAGACAGCCCTCGTACATAAACCCCGAGTTTTCGTAGTGGTGATGCCCCTGCTCAGCCATGTAACCCTGAGTAAGTTATCCTTCTTGTGTGAAATTGAGATCATAAGAATGTGAGCCTCAGACACAGGATGCTCTGAGGATAGGGTGAGATAATACAGACAAGCGGTTCTCAAACTCCGGTGATTTTCTCTCCACCAAAAGGTATCTGGCAATGCCTGGAGGCATGTTTGGCTGCCACAACTGGAAAGAGGGGGTGAATCCTATTGGAAGAGGCCAAGGATGCTGTTAAACATCTTATAAAGCATAGGACAGACCCACCGCCCCAACCACAAGTAGTCATCTAGCCCTACATCATATGTCAATAGTGTTGATACTGAGAAGTCTTATCAAAGACAAAGCATTTAAACCAAGGCTAAAGGAATGTAGTAGACCCTCCATATTAGCTCTTACTACATTTACATGAAAAGATAGTATATATATTCTTAAGCAGCAAAATAAAATAATGATAAACTGTGAAAATAATAAATTAAAAACATAACCCTTAAAGACAAAGACTTTACAAGGCGATGGCATAGTGGGAGCATAGGCTATGGAGTCAGATGAACCTAGGTTCGAATCCCAACTCTGTATGATGCTGAACAGATTACTCAAACTCTGAACCTCTCAGTTTTCTCATCTTTAAAGTGAAAATAAGTATACCTACTTCTCATGTTTTCTTGTTTTTGTTTTTGATTTTTGGTGAATATTAAATGAGATAATTTATGAACCTTGACATAACAAAACTCTCAAAAGTATTTTTTTTAATTTTAACATATTGAGTCTTAAGCAAGACCTAAAAAATAGTACAGACTTTGAACTGATGAAATGAATCACTTCATGCTATGTAGAGTTAACCAAATTATTTAATCTGGCTGAGACTTATGTTTTTATCTTCAATATGAATATAATTGAAGATAAGAATTAAATGAAAAAGCATTTTAAAACATTGAATAAGATGCTTGGCCCATGGTAAGTAATCAATAAATATTAGCTACCTTCCCCTAGAAGAGAAAAGTTGGGTTTCTGAAGATATCAAAGTTGAAATAAACAGTAAAAATCGCCTTTGCTAGAGCAGAAAGTCTGGACTGAGGATGACTAAATTCTCCATAATTTATAAACACTCCACCTTGGATAAGCCCTTAACTGCATTTGAAAGGAAAGCTATACACTGCATAACCCTCTCACCTCCACCATCACCTTCCAAGCCCCACTCTTTTGGCCTAGGAATGTCACTATGACTTGTCCAGGCTGAAAGAGAATACGGCCGTTGACTACAGTTTTTGGAAGAAAAAAAAATTTGAATTCTTCAGCTACAAATTTAACTGCGTTTTATGAGCACCGAAAAGATCCACAGTAGTAACTACTGATAAATGAGCTAAGCACAAGGCATAATTTACTAGGAGATATTTACCATCCCACCTCTAAAAAATGACCATTAATGAGGTTTTAGGACCATCTCTGAAAATCACTGTTTGTCAGACAGTAATATCAAACATGAAATTACTTTTTCAATTACTGACTGCCAAGCCAAGGCAGATTATATCTAGAAGTATAATAAATGCTATTTCAGAAACTGCAGTTTAAAATTCAATGAAATTAAGAAAATAGTCATAAACCATGCAATTCCAAGCTATTAACATCAAGGTCTTTGTAAATGTCCCGTATCATATGCTTAAGATAATTTCCCAATCAAATGAAGGCAGTATTTAGATTTCATTTACTCTAATACTTCAGGTATTAAAAATGTGTTCATATACAAAGTAAAAAATATAACACATAAACTTTGCTAGTCTAAACGGCTCACTAAGTGCTTTACCCATTTGAAATTACATATTTGGCAGTTGATGATCTTACGACAAGTCTATAAGCTATCCTTGATGCAGTTTCTGAATTCATTTTGCATTTTGATATGGTAAGTATCTACCCACATGCCACATGACATACTCAAAAACAACATCACTCTGTTACAACTTATACAAGGTCTGACTAAGTTTGCAATCTCCTAGAAAAAGTGCTACATACCTCATTGCTGAATATCAAAACGGTCACCTTCAAAGGACTCCCCTTGGGAAGCTATGCACCGATGCCAGCACCTAGCCCACCCTTCAAAGCAGTTTTGGAACACTTTTTCTGGAATGGCCATCAGAGTTGTCCTCATATGACCCTTGATGTCCTGAATCTCATCAAAATGGCTTCCTTTCAATATTTCCTTTATCTTCAAGTAAAGAAAAAAGTCATTGGGGGCCAGATCAGGTGAGTAGGGAGGGTGTTCCAGTACAGTTATTTGTTTACTGGCTGAAAATTCCCTCACAGACAGGTGAGCTGGTATTAAAAATACATTGTCGTGATGCAAGAGCCATGATTTGTTGACAAAAAGTTCAGGTCATTTTCGTCTAACTTTTACATGTAGCCTTTTCAGCACTTCCAAATAGTAAACTTGGTTGAGTGTCCAGTTGGTACAAATTCATAATGAACAATCCCTGTGACATCAAAACAATCCCTCTGACATCTGGTTTTAGACTGACGGAACTCTTTTGGTCATGGAGAATTGGCTGACTTCCAATGTGCACTTTGGCACTTTGTTTCAGGGTCATATAGGTACACCCATGTTTCATCACCAGTGATAACATGACCCAAAACATTGTCCTGCCTCTCCAAAAGTTCCTGGCAAACTTCAACTCTTCTTTGCTTTTGTTCATCGGTGAGCTCCTTTGGGACCACTTTTGCACCCTTGCCAAGGTTTTCAGTTAAGATTTTCCTAACTGTTTCTCTATCAATGTTTACTCACTCAGTCTGCTATGCTTCTCACAGTCAGTCAACCATGTTGACATACAATTTGATGAATTTTTGCAATGTTTTTGTCGGTTCACCTCGTTACTGGCCGCACTGACCTCTCTTCATCAGTGACACTTTCTCTCTCCTCAGAAAAAACATTTAATCCATTTGTACACTGCCATTTTCTTCATGGCGTTACCCCTATAAACTTGAACTTATATGTTTCTGATTTCACTTCCACTCGTGCCAACTTTAACAAGAAATTTAATGTTTGTTTATTCATTGCTCTAATTCAAGCTCTGACATTCTAGCGACGGCATGCAAAAACAGGCAACAATAATGAACACCACTCTGCAAGACACCGCCACATATCAACATGAACACAGCTGTGAGACACAGATACACCAAGGTTATGAAACCTTACCGAGTTGTTTGTACAGTGCTGTCAATGTAAGCACACAGTAGCAAGTTCGCAAACTTAATTGTCAGACCTCGTACATATTCTAAAGGCTTGACCTGCCTGTCAAAAAATGAGCTACTTACCACTTCTCTTCCTGAGAAAGAGAGAATGACAATAGCCCTATCCTAAACTAGTTACCTGATTCTGTGTCCCTGTGAACATAAATCACAATAAAAAAGCTAAACATAAATCACACAAAAAAAATCTAAACATAAACTGCAGGATACATGCAGAGACCAGGAATACAACCTTTTGTATTGCCTGCATTTATTTCCAATGTTATACAATGCTATTAGCTTTCCCAAAATATAACGCTTTTCAGGTGTCACCATACCAAAACTGCAAAAATCTCAGAGGTCCTCCATTGCCTTTAAGAAAAAAGCCTATTCCTTAAATTCACATTCAAGACACACTCAAAGTTCACATGTGACCTCACCACATCTTTCAAACATGCCCCTCCCTTGTATGTGGACAATTGTCTAGAATTAGTGTTTCCCCACTCTGCCTTACACTGTCTGCCTTCAAATATGTGTGCGCTCCACCTTGTCTGTGCACCCTCCTTTTACTCTCAACTGACTCAAAGCCCTACTTATACCTCCCCTACTTATTGACCCAAAGCCAACCAGACTACGGGACTAGTGAGGATCATCTATCTGGTCTGGAGGTGCAGCTGTTTTCCCACAGAAACCACCATCAAAGTAACAAACACTGTGGTACTAGGAAGGTGTCCAGCCACTTCAGGAAAGCAATGAAAAGGGTCTCCATGAAGGTTAAAGGGTTTACATTACAGAGTGCCATTGACCTTCCAAGAATCCAAAGTAGTAAGTGCACATTCTCTGTCAGGTACCTTTTGCTAACACCAACCAGAGTCGCTCCAGCTGACCTGCTCATGCCCACCCCATTGAAGCAGACTCTTTCTCTCTCCCAGATACCACAGGACATAAAATAAGTTTTTCAGGCTCCCTAGCAATTAAGAAAAACAAATTGTAAACAACAAAGGCATTATTTTACTCTCCTCACATTAGCAAAAGACTAATGAAACACAGAAGTAGAAAAATGTGAGGAAATGATCGCTCTGACGGATACTTGGTCAAAGTGTGAATTGGTATAACCTTTCTGAAAGGCAAATTGGTGGAAAAAAATCTTTAAAATCTATATAGGCTTTGACTCAGAAAATTAAAACATCTGTTAAGATGCTTATTAAAGCATTAATTTCAAAAATTAATGGAAGCAATTTAATGTTCAACATTGGAAAAAGGATTAAATAATACACACTATGTTTATTCAAAAGAATACTATGTAACAATTCATAAAGATGCTAAAGATTTATGTTTTTTGTTCAATTGTGGATAAATAGCTACAGTTAGAGAATAGCATGTACACTATGATTATAAATCTATACAGAGCAACAGCTGAAAAAATGTCTCCCACTGCTTTTAGGCATGATTCCCTCATGCACTTACAAAGGGTACCAGAATCACAAATGTGGTACCTCTATGTTTTCATCACCTCCAAGGTGAGGTGAATCTTCTAACACATGTGTTGCTGTTAGAGGTAATGGGTCACCAGGGAGTCTTGGCATTCATTGTCAGAAAATTCAAGTTCTTTTTTTACTTTAGTTAAGGCACATAATAGAAGAGTAAGACTATCTTCTACCCCTCTATTTATCTATACTAAAATAAAATGTATAACAATATATAATATGTAAAAGCTGGATTTGAAAAGATAAGAACATTTTAGAGGGTTCATCCAGATGGTTCAACATCTAAATATTATGCACATTTTCCATATTATTGTTGCTCTGAAGTCAGATACATCATACAATCAACAGTACTTTACAATTGTTCTCAGAGAGGCAGCAGCAATGAGCTAGTTGTCATTACTTGCACATTAATGAAAACTTGAAGAGTGAGTATAGTTTGGTTAGAAAACCCAAGAGATGATAATGGGAAACTCTTTTAACATCTAGAAATCATATGCCTGTGAGGAAGGGATAGGAGCAGTAGAGAATCAAGTATTTTTTAAACATTGTTTTTATTTTTCAAGTACAGTTTGTATAAATATTAAATCAGTTTCAGGTGTACAATATAAATTAGACATTTATATAACTTAGGAAGAGATCATGTCAATGATCTAAGTCTAGTACCCATCTGGCATCATACATAATTATCATAATATTATTTACTGTATTCTTCATGCTGTACTTTATATCCCTGTCACTGTTTTTAATAACTGGCAATTTGTATATCTTAATCCCTTCAAATTTTTACCCATCCTCCCAACAACCCTTCCATCTGGCAACCATCAATTGAGCATTTTTAACAACATTCCTATAGCATGAATCACAAAGTATGATCACCCTCCATGCTTGCTAAGCAGCTTTTCAGGACCAGCACCTTAGCTGGCACACAAAATTATAGTGAATGAATGATGAACACAGATATTAATGACTTGGAATTCAAAAAAAAATTTAAAGGAGATGAATTATTAATGTGAATAAGTTTTCAGAATAACCAGTCCAATTTATTTTGGTATGTGTTCTTTTTTTATGCATTCATAGGGGAGATATGTGATATGCTTTATCTTTAATTAAGTCTAACATGTTCTTTCAATCAGAATAAAATTAATATTGTAAGTAATACTAAAACATTGTTCACAGTTTAATTGAAAATATATATTTCTTAGTGATACATAAAATAATGGTGTATCTTACACTGGAAAACATAAAAGATTAGATGAAATATAGTAATAGAAGTTCTAGAAAGAGAAAAACAAGAAAAGCATGTGAAAATATTTATAATATTTTATAGAATCTATGATGTGGAAATAAGTTGTGCGAAAATGATGTCTGACAAGAATTTTACATTCAAAAACTATCCTTCAGGCATAAAAATGAATAAAAGCATTCTCAGATATAAGACATCTCAGAAGTTTTACTTTCAACATACCATTTCTTAAGAAGATGGATGGAGGATGTACTCTAGCCATCAAAACAAGAGACTGAATCAAGAAAAGAGCAAGAGCTGTAGAAATCAAGAAATAGGGATCCAACACAGGCAAGAGGTAAAGACATCTGCAGAATGATTGCACACAGATACTATTAGCTGTCTACCAAAATCCAATTTCTCTTCTCCGGACACACAGCGAGACAGCATTATCTCAGACTCTCTTATAATTGGGTTTGGCCACTGACTGAGTTCTAGATAAAGCCATTCCCAGGACTACCTCCAGGTTCTGACTGGAGTTGACCATGACAACTTTGGAACCCATGTACTGAAAATGCAGTGCCTCTGACTAGGGTCCCTGAGTGACCGCAGACAGCAGAGTAGCACCCCATCCCACTCAACAGAAACAGCAGATCAGAGAGCTGCCACCCATCCCCACTCCCAAACTCACCTGTAACAGCTCAGTAGTGTTACATGAGCAAGAAATATATTTGGAGGCTACTTGTTACCTCAGCCTAAGATTACTCTAACTAATTGAGATGAAAAATGAAAATTCCATAATGACTTACCATAGTGAGCAAATGTATGGACAGCTTGAGGATGCATGTGGTCAATAAAAAGAAAAAATGTATAGACTGTCTAACTAAACTAAATATATTAAGAAGAAATGTATAATTTAGATGGATAGTTTGGGGATAAACTAGTGAGAGATACTTTGAAAACTGGGCAAAATAAAATGATTGAAAAAATTATAAAATATGAAGAAAACAAAACCATTTCTAAGAAAGGAAATATAATCAGCATACACCAAAGGATTAGTGAATAGTCACAGCAACTTAAAAATTAAATTGAGAAAACAAAGTATTATAGGTGAATGTGTGTGTATGTCATCTTCCATAGCAGGAAATAGCTATATAAAGAATAAAACTAAAAATCAACAAACATTAACATAAGTATCTTGCTCCTACAAAATGGAGGCAAACATAAAGAAATAGTAAAGGATTTGAAGGTTTGCTTCTAGGAACTAGGAATCAGAGATGAGGAAGAGACCACAAGAGACCACTGCTTTTAGACAGCGTATCATACTGCAAATTTGCAATTTTATAAATTTGTAAACATTTATTGCATTCTTGAATGAACAAAATAGCAAATTTGTTTGCTTTAAGCTGAATTATAACTCCTCAGAATGGTCACACTAGCTATCTCGTGTTAAGTGGAAGCTCTAATTGGCCACTTTACATGTTTCTGGTTACTTTAAAAAGACGTAATTATAGAAATAGTTGAGTAGACAAAATCTTTCGAAACAAGAGAATCAGAAGGGAGAAAATAAAAATGGCTGTGAAACTATGACCTGGTCTAATCCTTTCATTTTCCAGATGAGCAAGCTGCAAGCCTTCTTGGAATCTGCCATTTTCTTCACAGAAGTAAACCCCAACTTCCGAGGTGTGCAGTGGGAGAAGGGCCTCCATGGGGAAATGACAGCTGGACCTCCATTTGGCAGCCATGGCTCCTCATGCCCCACCACAGGCTCCTCCGTATCTTCTCTCAGCAATTCTTTATTCTTGTTGTTCCTACTGCTACTGTTTGGTCTAGGGAGGTACTCTTCCCACCTACAGCTCCTGCTGACATCTGACCTCCCCCATAATTTTCAAAAGACGGCTAAGACAATTAAACAAGACTTTCTAAAGACTTGGAGTACCTTTTTCAAAAGAGATAGACAAAATAATCGATGTTTTCCTTAACTGGCCAACTTTGTTCCATTTTAGTTACTGTCTGTTTAGCATAGACCACCAACAAGCCCACACCTAACCATTTATCTTCAGCACATCACCCAAGAGAATAAGGCACAGAGAACAGCAAAGCTTCCCTCCTCGTATCCATTTCCAGACCAGCTTTCACATGTCAGCCTCGTGGCTGACAGCCCATCACCATAAGATTGACATGAAGGAGAGCTTGTAATCTTCCCACTGAGATGTGACTTTTTCCTATGACCTCCACTATTCAACTTAAGCACCTTAAATCTAGAATGCCTAAAGAGAAAGAGCTGGCTTAAAGGACATGTCTTTATACAAAGCAATTAAGTAATTTTCCCAGTTACACAGATAATTAGTGGCAAATCTGAGACATGAACATTGCTCCCTGGCTCAAAGTAAAGGATTCTTATCACTATATAATGGTACTCATTTTTACTGGTAACTTAGCACATAAGAAGAATGGTAGTTCAGGCAGAAATAAGGAACAACTTTCTGTCTCAAATTATCATCCAACAAATAATGACCTGTAGTCAAGGAGATGACAAAAGCCTTTATTGAAGATATTGCAAAAACCTTTTCTGAAGATTTTTATGATTCAAGCAGAACCTCATTATTATCAAGATATGGCCATTGAAAGTTTCATTCTAGGCTTTAATGAGAGTTCACATTTTAATCAGAGTTTTCCCATTTCCGTAACCACTTAAGAGACCCAAAGAACTTTTTATAACTGGGCATTATTCAATAAATCACCTCTCTCTTTGAAACTGTTTCTATACTTTCTCTTCTCCTTACAAGGAGGTTTACCTTTGATAATTCTATACAAGAACATAAGGATGTGTTGCTACAAATATATAGCCCTCCTTTAAAAAAAAATAAACTGACATTGAGGACCACACTCAAAATTCCTAGCTATAATACTCACTTTTAGAAATGCTCACCCATCATCTTGTTTGCACATTAATAATACTATTTATGCCATTTAAATAACACCTTCTTTCAAGCAAAAAAAATGCACTTCATTTCATTTATCTTTTTACTATCCCTTTGAAGTGTGGTGAGAACAGTTGCCTCATCCTATTTTAATGGAAAAAATTTAACCAGAAAAGATCCTTATACTTCTTGAAGTGGATAAACAGCTTCTAAGTAGAGTACCTATATCAATTAGAGAATAAACCCCCAATTACAGGGTATTTCTGTCAGTATCCTGAATGAGAATGGCAAAGTAGAAGTACTGAAATTGAGCCAATTTTATTCTTTTTAAAATAAATATCTGATCTTGGGTATTACTCACATGTCATTAAAATTTTTAGGTCAACAAATAGCTCAAAATACTATATATATGTAAAATTTAAACAAAAAATAAAGCACTATTTCATGAATGAATAGTATATAATATTGTCACTGTCTAATTTCTTATAATTTCACACATATGTCATTGTTTGTTGTAGAAGGAAATTATAATGTTTTTGTCCACAATTAGCTAAATATCAATAACTGTCAGGATATGCTTTGAGATTTATGTTAGTCAGCTATCTTGATACTAAGTGGCAACTGATACAAAACTTTAAATTGTTAAACCTTCTAGAATTTCACGGCAAATAATAATAACTATTGTTAAACTGTCATATTTTAAAATATGTCCAAATTATGCGTTTATGATATAACACCACAAATATGGTTTTAAAGGGATAGAAATATTCTCCACATGTAATGACAATGATGGTTGCCTGTCCAATATCCATTCTCCCCTTCGTCCTTAATATAACAAAATCCTGGTGTTTTGGGAGGTGCCAATTTTCCCAGGTTAAAGTGGAGGAAAAAAAGTAAAAAGCTTTTATTTCCTAGACCTGTCTGCAGTTAGGGATGGCCATTAAATAGTTCAGATGAATAAGATACTAGTAGAAGCATACCAGACACATCTTCCCAGGAGCTATCATTTTTTTTATCATGTTTTCTGACTCAGCTGATATGTGCCTGCCTTTTGTTCAGCCCCTTTTTCCTGGGTATGGTCCAGACCATGCTTGAATGTTCACTGATCGTCTTTCCACCAGGAGAATGAAAGCCATGCACTAATGATAGGAGACCCAAAAGCAAGAAGGAACCTAAACCCTTGATAACTTCCTTGTGCACTGGCTTGTGCAGCCTTGGGTCATCTCCCTCCAGATATCTCATGATATGTACAGTAAACTTTTTTACAGTATATTATGTGTCAAATTATCAGTTCCTCTCAAACAAATGCATTATTAGCTGATAAAATAACACAAATATATCCTAATTAGATCTTTCTATTTCTTTTTCATATGGCTTAATGCAAAAATTAATTCCCTGCACTTAAAATAAGACCAATAAATCTAAATGGAGAGTGTACAGATACTATGTTGCTCAAAAACTTATTTTACATATTTTATATTCACTTCCTGCAAATGCCCATCCCTCTTTCTTTAAAGTCTTCCACTTGAAGTATTTTTCAGTCATGTGAAAGTATGAAGGAATATGCTGGAAATAAACTGAGACTAAACAGTAAAGCAGATGACCCAGTCTGCTATATTTTTGCCTATAAACCAAATAAGGAAAACATGTTTTTCAAGACTCATTGGTATTCTCTAGCTGTATCCCCATCTTACTGAAGATTATAGCTAAGTAGGAGGTGTGACTCACAGAAATACTTTCTCTCATGTAAATTTTATCCATTGAATAAAATTTGAAATATTCTCTAAGCAATACAAAACTGAGACTCTTGGAGTCTTATGCTATTCTTCATGATATAAACAATAAAATAAAAATTTTTACATATTATTCAAAACTTTCACATCCAAGTTACCTCAAACATGAGAGTATTTGTACAAACAAGTTTAAATTTTGCACTCCAAAATTAGTAATTATAAAGATCTGTAAACACTAATTTTATCCTTCAGAAAAGTAAAATTCAAAGTCATAGCAATTACTTTACATATTCAGCTGTGAATGTGTTTAGCTGAGGTTAACAGAAAACCTAATAAATAGTAGAAAAAAGTTATGGGTTTTATTTTCTCTCATGGAATAATAAGACTGGAAGTAAGCAGTGCACAACTGATAGATCTACTCTAAGATGTCACCAAGGATCCAAGCTACATCTATTTTTCTGCTTCATCTTCCTAAGTGTGGTTTTATTCTTCATGCTTGCAAGATGGCTACTCACTTCAAAGCAGCTCATCCATGCGCTATGGAGAAAGAAGGGGTAAGAGTCAAGAGCTAGAATCTTCTCCTTGAGAAGCTTTCCTTTTTCAGTCAAGAGAAGAAGCATTCTCCATAAATCACCATCTAAAATTTGTAATATGGGCTAGTCCTAGCTTTAAGGGAAGCTGCAAAGTAGAATGATTTGCTTTCCAACTTGCATAGGAAGATAACAGAGAAAGGAGGTGAATGGATGTTTGATGAGCGATCTACAGGATGGGTACGCCTCCACACCAATTAAATCTAGAGTCATCCACATTAGCATCATCACCACTATCATTATCACTACCAGCATTAAAGTATTTGTTCCTCAAGTGGTGCTGTGGTCATATCCATAGAGTTAGGTAGCCCTAATCCAATCATGACCTCTCTAAACTAGTGAACATTTCTGACCATATCAAGATATTATAATAATTTCAAACTAAAAAAATAGTTTCCTGAAGAGCTTTCTTATGAATAATATTTAATTACATAGGTCTATCAAAAAATTCCCCCAGTGTTATATTAGGTAATACCTACTAATCGCAAGTTTCACCAAATCATAATGCTGGAAAGAATCTTAGAGATTATCATAAATTAAAGTCTTATTTTATACCAGGAGGCTTACAGAGGGAATGCCATTTATTCACTTAGTGGCATAGCAGAACTGGAACTCAGGATTTTTTATTTTCAGTACTCAATTATTCAAAAACTCTCTTCAATCTTTTAAAAGATGTAAAAGCACTGGGGGGGGGGTGCTTATGTCATTTATTATTTCTTTTTGTACAACCTCTCCATTTTTCTACATTGAGTTTTTCATTCTAGTATTCATCATGGCACTTCAAGTCATTTCAGGGTCTTACTTCTAATCCAGGGTATTGTACTAGTCACAGAGGACAGACTATGGAGCTTCCTTTAAGTATACATAGGCAGCTTCCTTAAAAGTAATTTCAACTTCTTGAACAAATACTGGCCTCACTTCCTGATCTCTAAATTCAGAGACATTTATCATTTTATCCTCTAAAATGTGTTTGATCCATAACATAAGAAAAACCTGTTTCTTCTTACCCTCAAAAAGTACCCAGTAAATACCCCAAGTGTCACTATAAGCTTTCTTATTTCAGCCCCTAACATTTTATATGGGTGAAATTAGGTTTAAATGACCACCAGCAGAGCAGCCTTATTAGAGAAAGGGAGGATTATCTCCAAAGGATATTGTTTTTTCATACAGTAAGACAGTGACAGCAGACAGAAACAGATGAAGAATCTTTCCAAGGAATCTTGAGGTGTGTGTATATGTGTTCATGGGGGAGGAGAGAGCAAGCACTGTGGGCTGAGTTGCCCGTTTATATTTCCCACAGTCTGTTTTAACACCTGCTGGTACTGCTATATCCTTCTCACCTACTGGCTCCCTAGAACTGCAGGAAAACAAATTCCTCTGCACACCAATGTTCTATGCCAGGACAACTGCCATGATAAATAAGCCTTTAAGGGAGAGTCTGACTACTAAATGAGGCATTATCCCTATGTCACTCTCCCTATCAAAGACCATTCACTGGTAGTACATGATACAAATAACACAAAAACAGTATTTAGTGGTCATCCCTAGGAGTTGTATGCATCTCCTCAATATTGTATGCAAACTTTTGAGTTCATGTTTATTTTTCTGGTTAATTGGTCATATGCTCATCAGAATTTCAAACATGCCTATTTTTGGAGTACCGTCATGCCATCTCAACTTCTTATAGTATTTTTACCCCATGTAGAAGAGGAAACTGAAAAATCATGCCTCAATTTTAACTTCTAAACAGAAAATTATTCTGATTTTTTTAAAAAAACATGACATTGTGAAATACTAAGAATTCAGAATAAACAAGCCCTGCCATTGTTGAATTGAAGAAGCTTAAGCTCCTTTATGGCCTTCAAGGTATCAACTTTCCTAAATATCAAAAATAGAATTGAAATAGGTAATCTCTAAATTCACTTTCAGTTCTAAAAATGCCATAATTCTATGAGTCAGCACTGTGGTATAAACCAGGACAGCCAAAGACAGCATCCTGGTGTCTTTTCTTTAATTCATTCAAAATATCAGCAAGTTTCTTATGCAAATAATGTCATCTACTTTCTCTATAGTTTAAAGTGTCCATCTGATAAAGGATTTTTTTAGACTTTCTCAAAGATGGCAACAGATAAAAGGTGCTAATATTTTTCAAATGCTTTTAAAAACCTTGAAGAAATGTTTGATAAAGAAAATATCACATACATAGATTTTTGTCCTAGATTCCACTGATAGGATGTGACTTCAAATCCAATTACAGTAATAATTAATTTAAATCAGATACATACCAATCTTTCAAACTGAGGTTTAGACTATGTCTCTAAACAAGTATATATTACAGGAAAACACAAACTAGTGTTTTCAACTATATTAATGGAGAATGTGACTGAGGATTTAAACTAGAGTTGTTTTTAAAAAGCATATACTTCCAGTCCAAACAAGATGGCATGTAATCATCTCTCCCATCCTCTTTCCACTTCATACAACTATAAACCCTAGAAATAATACAAAAGGCAATCACAGAAGGATTCATAACAGTAAAAACAAAGGGCTGGACTAGTTAGAAAAACAACAGAGCAATAGGTTACCTTATGACTCCCTACCAACAGCAGGTTCCCCAGGCCAGAGTCTCCCAACCCCCAACCTAACAGTAGATGATATAGTTAGCGCATTCCTCCCGGGCATCTAACTGGGGTCCAGCCAACAATACCAGATGGCCTCACAGCACCAGCAGGGGAAATCCTGCCACAATAAGCTCCAGGCCCAGGGTTGCTCCCTATATGTAAGGCCAAAAAATCCCTTCCCTCACCTAGAGGCACGAGCAAGCCAGGCCTAAGAAGGTTCTTTCTGTTTCCCTCCAGTGGCATCAAAAGGGTTCAGTGGTAGCTCCAGAAGCGCCAAACAAGTCAGGCAAACTAAAACAAGAGTTCAAAACCTCTGCAAACTAAACTGTCATTGGAACCACAACACACAAAAGTAATCCAGGGGATCCGGTGTGCTAAATGTAAACAAGGTGACTGTTTGCTAAAGTATAAGATTTAAATAGACCCACAGCCTTCTAACATTATAATTGAAATATCCAGGATACAATCAGAACTTGAATAAGAAAAGACAATCGACAGACACCAACACTGAAGGGAATCAGATATTAGAGTTATCTGGTAAGGATTTTAAAGCGTTCATTATAAATGCTTCAATAAGCAAATTCCAATTCACTAGAAACAAACGAAAAAACAAAACAAAACAAAAAAAACAGAAACATAAAAATCTCGGCAATGATGATTAAGTTCTAAAAAGGACCAATGGCAATTACAAAATGAAAAAAATACAATAATCACAATAAAGCACTCAGTGTATGAGCTCAATAGTGAACATGATAGAGGACAGAATCAGTGAACTCGCAAATAGATCAACAGAATTTATCCAATGGGAACAACAGAGACAAACAAACAAAAGAAAAAAGAAAGATGAACAGGATCCTGTGAGACAATAACCAAAGATTCAATATTCATATTATCAGAGCCCCAGAAGGAGATGACAAGAACAGTGGCCTGAAAAAGTACTTGAAGAAATACTGCCAGAAAACTTACCAAATTTGGTGAAAAACACAAACCTATAGATTTAAGAAGCTGATAAATCCCAAAATAGAATAAACCAAAAATAAACTATACCAACACAAATCATTCTTAAGCTTCTAAAAAGCTAAAGACAAAGAAAAAAACTCAAAATCAGCCAGATAAAAATGGCACATTGTCTTTAGCAGAGTATTAATTCAAACAACAATGATTTTCTCATTAGAAAGCATTGAGGCCTGAAGGAAGGGGCACATATTTCAAGTGATTAAAGGAAAGAATGGTCAACTACCAATTCCTTCCCTATATGATTTGTCTAAATCACATTCAATGACCAAAACAAAAAATATAAAAGTCTTATACTCAAACAACAGCATTTAAAAAGAAGGAAGAGTAAAGAGACCTAAATATATATAATAGTAGCCAGAGCAACCACTGAGAAAACTATACCAAGAAATACACCCCAAAACACTAGAAACAAATTAAATTAGAATCCAATAAAATATTTAAGTAACTGATGGGAAGGCAAGGAAAGAGAAATGAAGGAATAAGAGAGGAAACAAACAGAGAACAATAATACTGCAGACTTAAACTCTAACACAATGCAGAGAAACAGGACCAGACACATGGCTGCTGGGAATGTAAAATGGTGCAATCACTCCGGAAAACAGATTGGCAATTTCTTATAAAACTATGCACGCAGTTGCCATAGGACCCCACAAACACAGCCTTGGGCATTTAACCCAGAGAAATGAAAACGTATATCCACACGAACACCTATACACGAACATGCATAGCAGCTTTAATCTTACAGCCAAAACTGGAAATAACCCAAACGTCTTTCAGCAGATTAACACCTAAATAAGCTGTGGTACGTCCATAGGATGAAATAGTACTCAACAATAAAAAGGAAGACATTATCTACACCTACAATAACTTGGATGAATCTCTGGGAATTATGGTTCATGGGGGAAAAAAAGAAATCTCAAAGATTACATAAAAAAGAAATCTCAAAGATTACATAATCTATGATTTCACTTACATAACATTTTGAAAGGACAAATTTACAGAGATAGAGATCAGATTAGTGATTGTCAAAGGGTCGGAATGGGGCCAAGGGGCAGGAGGTGAGTGGGTGTACTTATAAAAAAAGGCAGCACAAAGGATCCTGGGGTGATGAAACTCTTCTGTATCTTGACTGTGGTGGTGAATACACAAAACTACTCATGTGCTAAAACTGCATAGAACTAAACACACACACACATACACACACACACACACACACACACACACGAGTGCAAAACTGGTGAAATCTGAATCTCTGTAGATTGTATCTATGTCAATTTCTTGGGGTGACATCACATTATAATTTTTCAAAACATTACTCCTGGGGAAAAGTGAATGAAGGGTGCACAGGATCTCTCTGTATTATGTCTCACAATTACATTGAATCTAAAATTGTCTCAGTCTCAAAATAAAAAAATTATTTTTAAAAGTACTGGGTGAAAGTTGTGGGAAAGTAGGGTTTCCACATAGTCTCAAAGTATCATTTTATATAGTATTTATGAGCTTCAAAATAAAAGATAAAAAACGAGAGAAATAATATAGGAATGACCTTTCAAGTGAGCTAACTTAGTCACCAATAATGGGACAAACAGACTCTCTTGCTGTTGTGCAATGGGAAGTACACATTACCTAAGCAGGAATAGTCTTACTAAAATTGCTTAACCTGAGCCCAATCAAGTGAGTACACCGTTAGACAAACCCAGACTGTGAAACACTCTGTAAGGCAACTGCTCTGTACTCAATACAAATATTAATGTCACATAAGGGCCAAAAAGACAAAGGGAGTAATACAATTAAATTTTAAAATAATAATAATGTAAGTATATTGTGAAAAAAAAAAGAAAGTAATTAAGGAAAATCAACTCTTAGAGTAGATATAATCCCAGATAGACATCTTTTCCACTAGCGTGACCAACAGAATTAATGTGGATCAAGCTCCCTTCTTCTGCAAACACATAAATACTTGAATTTTTAAAAGATCGGAAAAACTGAAATAATTTAAATAGTTAAGATTGAAAAAAAGATAAAGAAAGGTATTCTGCAGGTATCAGAGCAGAAAGAAAACAACTATCAGAATAGTAGGCACACAAATTGGTAAATATAGAATTCCAAAGTGATACAAAATTTGCACACAGACATTAATGCCTAAAGACCGGAAATCTTACATGTTCAGGGACAGATCACTTGGTTTGAGAGCCATGAAAGCAAGGCAACTGAAGCTGAAAGCTCTGTATAACAAGAACCGTGAAAGAGTCGACACCTTAGTTTAAGAAGAACTAGAAGCCTGGCCAGAAAGTAGCAAGAAAGCCCATCTCTTCCTGGGGCTCTAAATAAAAGGAAAAAAAAAAAAGGTATTTGTTGAATTAAATCCCTGAATTGACAGACACACACACAGTTTGAATTGACATCACTTGTGTGGTACAGGAATATTAAGCCAAGCAATTAATTTAAAAGCTGATCCTATGAATGTTTACTAAGCTTAATGCAGTGATTATTTCACAATATGTACAAATATCAAATCATTACATTGTATGCCAGAAACTAATATAATGTTATATGTCAATTATAACTCAATAAGTTTTTTTAAAGCTGAGCCTAGGCCAGCAAAACCCTTGGGATATTCTACAGAAGCAAATGCAATATCACACTACCAGGGAACTTTTAAAAACTGGAGAAAATATAACAGAGAATATCACAGCGAAAAACCAAAAGCAAAAACCTGGGTGAAGATGAGCTCATAATCCAAATAACAAACCACATGAGGAAATGACCCACTTTAAAGTGGAGATATAGTTCTGGAAAAGCCAGCAGACTCATCCACTGGGAACAACACCTAAAAGATTTTAAGTGAGAGAGAGAAAATAAGAATAGAATCCACAATAAAAGGATAGAAAACCTAGGTGGGGGAAAACAGGCAGATATGAAAAGTCATTAAATAGTACCTCTAGAAATGAAAAAATAAAACATAGCTCAATGGACATTTAAATAATAGGTAAGATATCAACAAAGAAAGGCTTAGCTGGAAAATACTCCTGAATCATTATCCAAATGCCTCTTTAAAATGTTTCCTAATTGAACATAATACAGAGGTAATGGATGTGCAAAGTAAAACAAGAAGGTTCACATATACCTATGAGGGCCAACATATATCTAATAAGAATCCCAGGGGAAAGACTAGAGAGAATGGAGGCAAAAAAAAATATGATGAGATATGTTACAAAATTTAGTAATTCAAGAAGCACGAATCATCGTATTAAAAAAGCATAAGAAATGCAAAGAAGAAAAAGTAAAAACAAACCCACACCTGGGGATGCCATTGTAAAACTGCCAAACCCAAAGACAGTAATCTTAAAAGCCAAGAAACAACCTCTCATCACCAAAAATTGAGGCTAGAAGACAATATCTCCGTAGTGATGGGTAAAGAAATTGTCAACTGAAAATTTTGCTTCCAGATAATCTACTATTCAAGTGTTAGGATAAAATACAGTTTCAAAAAAATATTAAAAGATTAAGAGATTTTTATCATTCGCATATGCTTATCATAAAACTACTTCCGTAAGAGAGAATCTGAATCCAGAAGCAAGGAGAGGGATGCAATAAGCAATAATAAGCACAGATAATGTGGGTAAATTTAAATAAGCATTAACTATAAAAACAATCCAAAAATTAATAATATAAAAATGACATAATGGATGTAAAAATGTGGTGGAACTATATGACTGTACAATATTGTGAAATACAGGGTATAATGACAATTACAACATTATAAGGCCCTTATTATTTAAAAGAAGGATAGATATTTTGATTCCTATCATCTAAGACAAAATATGAATGTTAAAAACATAAAATAGCTACTAGAAAAATAGAAATGGGACTGGTAACATTCAAATCAATAGATGTAAAAGAAACTGGAAGTACATTAAAATTCAGAAAGCACAATAAAACAAAGAATAATGATAATACAAGAAGAGGAGCAGGGACATAGAAATTTCCTCCAGTGTGAAGTGGCATTACATTTTCAAAGATAAAAGATTAAAACTGGCAAAATGAATGTGCATGGAATAGGTGTTACAAATTGGCTTCCCTAGGGAAGCCGACTTGAAGATGAAGTTGATCATGCAATTTTATTAAGGACTGCCCTGCTATTAACATCGGAAAACGCAGAAGGAAGCAGAACTAGGCAATGGGAGATGGGGAGTTGCAGTACTCCATAGGGAGTTCAAAAGCGAGCACGGTCCTTCAGAATGACTGGAGTTGACTGAGGTGGCCAGACCTTTATACTCAACCAGCCATGTGAGTTGCTTTGGAAAGGGGCATGACCTTGAACAAAGGAGCTTTCTGCAGCTCAGGCAACCCTCCAAGGGGCTGACCCTTGAAGACTAACTGTTGACAGCCCTCATGGAAGCTGGGGCAAAAAATATTCTTCCTTAAGGGAAATTTGACACATCATAGTGTCTGCCCTATTACCATGAGGTAACGGCACTACCAATTGTTCAAAGGAACCCACACCTGCAAACTCTGCTGCTCAAATTTCCTTGAAAGAGTAATGAAATTCTATGCCATAATAATAAAAGATCAATTCAAATTACTAACCCTCGAGTCTTTCTGACTCAAAACTACATCATGTACCTCTTGCTCACTAACCAAAGTAAGCCAAATAAGATAGACTCTCAGTTAACCAGCACCCATGGGGATTGGTAGATGCTGAATAAATGTACCCAACCCTCTCAAGCAACCAGCAAAGCTCTCTTGAGAGTGCAGGCTACCTGAGTTCCAGTTAACTGAGAGTCTACTGAGACTCTTTATTCTTTCACAATTTTAAATCTTCAGTCTGTAAACCAAAATGAAAATATCATTTCTGCCTAATATTTTTATCAAACATGTATCCTTATTTATGCATACCATTGTTATTAAACATCTGTTTCTAGACAGGCAAAGGACTCTAAGATCAGAAAACATATGTGATCGATTTCTTACTCCATCAATAAAAGCCAACTCTATTTAAAAGACGCAAGCATGCTCAAGTGGGTACCCTCTAGAGAAACTTAAGATAATTCACCTTTGCAAAATACGTCAAGACAGAAATAAACTAAAAAGCAAATCAGCTGAGAAAAAACCAAGTAGATACATTGCAAAATAATTTAGCTCACAGTTACAGGGAATATAGAGAGATGATAAAAAGCATAGAGAGCTTCAACATATCAATCACACCATTGCAATAATTCCTCTATTAACAATTTTTTTTTGTAATTGGCATTCCATTGTTTAAAAAGAAAAAGAACAGAAACAGCTAGCAAATATGTTACTAGTCAAGTCTCTGAAGAGTTTAATAGACCACTGCTGGGTTGAGACACATGTTGACATTAAGGGGGTTTTCTCTTGGGACATCAAAAGATAAATGAGGTACCCTCAGAAGAAAGTCCAGTTGAATTTCCCCTTACCTGAAGTGAAATCCTTTGCCTTATCCACCTTCTTGTCAGATAAATTCCAGACCCCTTCCTACACCTCAGGCCTAAGAAAAAACACTTTGTAGTCCCTACATTGTTTTTGTTTTTATGAAAATTATAGGCATAACAATCAGCTGTTAGTAAAAGGAAAAAGGGGAAAGTAGATGATCCACTAAAAAGACAGCATCTGTATTTTTTTTAATTTAATGTGCATTTTATTCTTACAGTGTAGCTCACGGCTTTCAAGTAGCTGGAAACCAAAACATGGATGTAATTCAAACAACAGTTATATCTCATACAGATCTAAGGCACAGGATGCATAGATTTACCATTTCTGTTTAGTGGCATCATATACATGTGATGTAATCATAATGTAAATGCAATTTTAGGTGAGAGTCTCAAAGTATTTCTTAAAAATTACCCCAGACTTGTGTGTATGTTATATATAGTGCCATATATACTCTACTATACATTATATATACTATATGATATATTATATGTATATTATACATTATATAACACATTATGTTATTTAAATACATATATACTATATTTGTCTTTAAAATGAACCACATTGGAATTCGGAGCTATGTCTCTCTGCTCTCTCCTCTTTATACTTATTTTAAAGCTATTGACTACAGTGGGTTTGGATTTTGTTGGAAGTCTGGCACAGGGAAGAGAGGTACGGGTTCTGTGAAAAGGGGAAGGTAGGAAGCAAAACAAAAAGATGAAAGAGGAGGGAAGGCTGGAAGGGAGAATAACCCTACATACACAAGGAGCTTAGAAAGAGTCAGCTCCGAACACATCCCAGCACCCCTCCCCCAACACGAGACTGAGCTGCCCCAAAAGTTTCTGGCAGAGCCTTTGTTATTCCATGGCTTGGGTGCGCCCCATCGGTGGCCCAGCCACCGGGGCAGGCAGGACTCTCCTGGGGCCGCAGCCCTGCAAACTCTTGGGTACTTCAGGCTCCTTTCGGAGCCCGGCGCCCGCAGTCAATCACTGGGCGCCGCGCGCCCATCTATCACCTGCTCCTGGGCGAATCCCTCTGCCTTTCTCCATCCTCCCTCTGCGCTCTCTGCTTCCCGGGGACTTAACGAGCGGCCCCAGGCCGGACGCAGAGACAGAGAAGAGGACGAAGGGAAATGGCCAGCGGAAGGCTTTACTACCAGGGGCAACAGCGACGCCGTCAAGGGGACCGTCCTTCCACGGCCGCGTTACCCCCTTGTGCCCCCATCGTCCCCACAGCACTCTATACTCTCCATTGCGGCTTGGATGTGGGGTGAAGTCAGAGAAGAGGGGATAAACCCGCAGCCTCCTGGGCAGCCCTTACCTCAGGCTACTCTCGCGGAAGCCTCCCTCCTCCTGCCCGAGGCGCCGCTGGTGCACCGCCGTGGCCGCCGCGCTCTGGGCGGGCGCCCGGCTCCGGCCCCGGCTCCGCCCGCTACGGCTCGTCCGTGCAACGCGAGGGAGCCTTCCTCAGTCCCCGAAGCACAAGAGCCAGCCCGAGGGACGGTCTCGCGCCGCTAGCTTGCAGCCGGGACAGCCAGAGGGAGCCCGCAGCCGCCGAGGCGGGGCCAGGAGCCCCGCAAGGGGCGCACGAGCCGGGGGCGGCTGTGGAGCGCGCGCGCGGGCCGGCCCGCGTCCAGGACCCCGGCCTGGGTAATGCAGGCGGCCGCGGCGCGCCCCGGAGCCTCTCTCTCCTCCGCCGGCCCCACGAACCTCCTGTGTGTTGCCTCGCTGCTACCCCGCGCTCGCCCCCGCCCACCCCGCCGGAAGAGACGGCTTGCTGGTGACACTGTATCTGCCGCGCTGCGCTCTTCAGCCGGGTGCGGGGAATAACAATGTGATCGTATTGCACGGACTAGATGCTGTGGAGTAGGTTGTAACTGCTGTGGCCACCACCTGTCAATTCTAAGGAGCAAGACACAGGGAACCCAGCCGGCTGGCCTCTGTCTGATTCCACGCCTGGCTTGTTTTCCTCCCCAACCTACCTCGCAGACCTCCCGCAGTACTCCACCGGCACGACACCAAGGGAGTTTTGCAAAATAACCCCCACTCCCCACCAGGAGCTCATGGCATCTCCCTGCCACCAGAGCTGAAGGATTACGCACAGCCCTGCATGCCTAGCCAAAGCCGGATACCGAAAATCCTGGTTTGAACCCTAAACTCGTCGCCCCCCCCGCCCCCATTCATAATCCCAGAGGCCGTCTGCCACTACGCACCCTCCCGCTGACGCCCGCGCTCACTGCGATTCGCAGTCCCTGGGACGTGTCAGTCACTCCACTCTTCCTCTGCCATGAATACAGTACTAGAAGCTCCGCAGCCACGGGTTGCACAAGAGGGATGGGGAGGAGGCACTCGGAGCTCAGGGTAGCGGGAGGAGAGGGAGCAAGCGGGGCAAATTATGCGGAAGGTGTGAGTGTGAGAGCCCGCTGCTCTCCTGTTGCACAAAGGAGTTCCAGAGTGGATAAGCTCAGTACCAACGGGTCAGATCATCTCCGAGTTGGTGCTGCACCAAGGTACCCTGAGAGTGGGTCCCACAACTTGGGAATTTCTGTGATGGAGCAACAGGCACCCGGGAGCCTGTCTGCCCGGCTTGAAAGAACACAGGTGGCTAGAGGCCTGCTACTGGGGAATGTGGGGGTGAGGGGGTGCGGATACAGATTTCTTCTTCCCCAGGTGTCCAACCCTTTCAGTCAGAGAAAGAGAGAAGAAAGCTGACAAGGAAACAGGGAGAAAGATAGGGGTGCAGTAACTGCATATTGAACTACTACAACTTGCTAGAGACTGAAAGACTTTAATGGGTTAAACTGGCCTAGTCCTCAATTTAGTCCAATAAATTGGGCTGGCATACTCACTTTGCACTAAGCACAATACAATGCGTTAGATACTGGGGTGCAGAGATGATTAGGACACAGTCCCTACACCCAAGGAGCTCACCCTCAGTGGGAGAAGCAAGGATGAAAGCCCAAATCGGGCAATACAAGTATTACACAACAGAAGCACATACCAATTACATTAGTGGGAGGAAATTTCTCTAGTTGTAGGGGAAATGGGTCAGTGAATTAGATCCTTTCTGAACTGTGTATTAAAGGGCAAATAGAAGCTTACCAAAGAAATGGCAATAACCTTCTTATTACTCACCCATTAACCCAAACCAGCTTTACATAAGCACACAATGAACGTCATACCTGAGACCTTATTAATATAGAGGACTTAATGGACTCCTACCCTGTGCTGTTTTCCCTTCATGGTTTTGGAGAAAACATGTCCAAACACTAGCCCTTGGAGTATAGAACACCCAGTTCTCCAGAGAAATGCTGCCTTCTTGGACCTGATGCTTTACATTCTATGCCGTCCACCTTAATGATTAGCTTGAAAGTGAGCCAAAGTCAAAGTTAATAACACTGAGGCAGTGAGCATCTGGAGAGAAGTCAATAAACCCTGCAGTGCAGTCATGGTTCTGACACACTCTCTGTAAAATAATGACAAAATCTCTTCTTCTGAACTACTGTGAGGATTTATTATTCAGACTTATTAAATATAGACCATTGCCTGAATCAAGTGTGGGATGGGAACCTAAACTGTGATTCAATCTAAGAAAAAAAGAACCAGTTTGAGTGGCATGCTTCCCCTCTCTGAATATTAGAACTTTGAAATATATTAATGATTACTAAATCATCCAAGGTTATTACATCATTTTCAGAAAAATATGCCCAAAGGGTTCTTGCTGCAAAAAAAGAATTAAATGGATACCAGTATGAAGATAATGTCACCTATTTAAACATCTTTCCCACTCCTCCCTCGAAATTATATACACTAACAAAGAGAATGGAGAAAAATGTCTAATGCCATTTTCAACACACTTATACAGATTTGATTCACAAACTCCAAAGTACTTGTAAAGGTTGCTAAAAGCAGCTGGGTTTGGGCAGAGGTCATAAGGAAAAGGCCCAGGGAGGAGAATTAAAGGGAACCAGTAGTAGAGACATCAGAAAGTACCAGTAAAAAAGTATTTCCTGAAAGTGAGGGTCTTACCATCAAATGCAATAGCAGCTATATTTCTCAAAAAGGGGAGCAGGAGCAGAACAAGTAAGGCAGAAGAGGCACACAGAGATGGGGAGAAAGTGCACAGTGTCCAGGAAACCCAGTAGCAGCAGGTCAGCAAAACTATAATCCTTGAAGATGAGGTAATTACTATTATGTGTAGAAGTCCTCTTCCTTGTTTATAAGAACTGGGGAGCACAGAGCTGTTGGCAGACAGTCTCCTGAACCAGATTTACTTCAGAGACTCAGAGGGAGTGAGTCTACAGAAAAGCCATCATTACTGGAGGCAGTCTATCTGGAGGCAGCAATAAAAATGAATCTGTAATCTATTGCTGCATGATAAACTCTCCACAACAATGGTTGAAGAAGCTACCAATTATCTGCCTACAATTCAGTGAAGTAACAAATTGGGATGGGCTCAACTGGGATGGCTTCTCTCTGTTCCATACAGGGTCAGCAGGTCTCATTCGTGTATCTGGGTCTCAAAAGGGATGACTTGGACACCTGGAGCCTCTTTCTAGGAAGACAGCTCAGGCTTTTTCACATGGAAGCAAGAGAGACGGCAGGCCCCTGTGTTCATGCCCTTTTCAAGCTTTTGCATGTGTCATGTTTACTAATGTCCTATTGGCAAAAGCAAAACCTAGAGTCAATGTGGGAGAGACTACACAAGAGCATGGATATGGGGAGTTGTCTATTGTTGGGGCTCATTAATACAACAATCTACCAGAGAAAGTATGACTTTCTGATTGAGAGAACAGGAAAACTACCTGGAATCCAACATTTCAGGAACTTTCCATAAAGACTGACCAAAAAAATGTAATTCATTCAGTAGTGAGCTATGATAAAGAAGCTAGCACAAAAAGGATACAAAGATACTATAAGAAAAATTCTGAAAAAAAGCATCAAAACTTATCAATAAATGACAAAAAGAAAAAGTTGACACAGCGGCAATGGAGATTGTGACTAATGTATTTTGCAATGAATAAAAAAAAATCCAATAAAAATAACACTTGCATAGTATTTGCTGTTGTCAGGCACTATTCTAACCACTTTATAAATATGAACTCAATAGATTCTCACTAAACATGTGTAACAGTGCAAAGATAAATATTAAAAAACTAAAAAATTTTTTCGTTAAAAAATTTAATTTTTTAAACAAAATATGATAGTAAATAAAATGTAAAGAAAAGAAAAAATGCATACCAATTTATTATTGCCCATAACTATTCATTATGTCTTAAATAGAGGGTTATCAAAATAATATTATTTAATTATAAAAGTAGCCACTAGAAAGCAAATATATACCTTAATACACACCTTTCTAAATATCAGAAAAATCTTCAACACACCTGCAGACACACATATATACATACATATTCATGTACACAGTAAAGAAAAGCAACTATCCAGTAAGACACACACATAAACATATCCAATAATTGAGACAAATACTTCTAAATAAACACATATTTTATTTTTTAAAAGAATCTTCAAAATGAGTTAAATGCAAAACTCAATATAAGGTACATTTTTTAAAAGATTTGGGATGCTTGAACACAAAAGGAAAATCAAGGTTTTACCCAGATAATGCTTTATCCCCCAACACATACAAAAAGGAATAATAATAAAAATTAAGTTTGACCTTGATATCAGAAAAGTTATATTTGGGACAAATAAGTATTAGAGGCAAAGAATGACATTTTATAACACAAGAAGTGAAATTCACAATGAAGATAAAAGGTATGACTATTTATTAATTAAATGCATCATAGCAGCAACTTACATAAGCAGACATTATAAGAGATAGAAAGATATATAGATAGAAGGAAACCAAAAATAGATAAATTTTACCCATCTCTTTCAGTCTAACTCTGGATATATCAGACTCTGTGCCTCAAAAGTAGAAATTGCATGTTCTTTTTAAAGAATAATATTTTATTCCTGAAAAGTGGTAATATATTAAACCACAAAGAAAACTTCAATAAAATCTAAAAATAAAGAATCACGAATAGTATTCTATGATTACAATACAATAAACTAGAAATTAATAGAAAAATCAGAACACCAAAAATCTCTCTACCTGGAAATTTTAAACAAAAAAAACTCTCTTAAATACTCTTGTGAACAAAAATTATATGATTTCTAGAAAATATTGATCAATGAAAATACTACTTAGAATTCTGTGACCCAGCATCAGCTTAATTCTTTAAATAAGCACCAATTTAAAAGGTAGGAAACACTATTAAATGAACAGAAGGAAAACAGAAGGAAAAAAAGTAATTAGAAGAGAATAAGTAAGAAAAGTGATAAGAATTAATACATAATTCTAAAAACTATGCTTTTTTTGAAATTACAAAAATAAAATAGCTAAAATAATTGTTAAATTAGTCAAGAAAAAATATGTAAACACAAAAAAATATATAAAGGGTTAAACATAGAAACAGATATGTTAATATAATCCTTAAACTACTTTAATCTACTATGTGTCTCTATCATTTTTTTATTTTGCTCCCTTATGACCTAAATTTAATTTAATTTCTCTCTAGTGAGAAATATTAAATTCTAAGGGAAAAGATTGGAAATTTGGGGGGCCACAAAACATTGTAATATTTAAGATACATCACTGTTCTTCAGAATGAATGGTCTACTGGAGGAAAATACATCTGGAAACTAAAATAAAATGAATATTTTTAGTGGAAAATATAATTTGCCGAAACTGTTTATAGAAGAAATGGAAAATCCAAAGAAAACACTTTGTAAGATATGTCAATTTTTCATCACCTACCAATGAATTACCAAGCCAATAATTTTCCCAGGAGAATTTTACCAAACCTTTAAAGAGTAAATCATTTTTATGATAGCTAAACTGCTAAAAAGTATAAGAAGAATGAACATGTTCAATTAAATTGTGCAATACAAGCAGCACTGAAACCAAGATCTAACATTTATACATAAATGAAACCTATAGAAATCTTACTTATAAGTCCAGAATCCAAAACTGTAAAAATAATTCAATATCAGTAAATTTTTTTTCAGGTAAATAATCATGTAGAAATATCTGATGAGCAAAAAACATAGGGTTATTTCTAGAAACATTGAAAAGGCATTTGAAAAACTCAACAGCCATTCTTGATTTTTAAAAAAATACCTCTCAATTATTTAGGAAAATATAAATACTTAACAAGATAAAATACTTATCCTCAGCCTTAAATCCATGTTAAAAATAAAACATTAAATGTATTCCTACTTAAATAAAGGAAAGAATCATGATGCAACTATTTTTTAACATTATTCTGGAGTTATACTTAAGTGCAGAGAAAAAAGAATATTAAAGATCTAAACATCAGAATTAAGGCTGTAATACTGTCACTATTTGTAGAAAATATAAAAATATATCTAGAAAACCCAAACACATCAATTGAAAAATATTACAAACAATAACCAAGATATCAATATACAGAAAAAATAACTTTTATATATACAAACAACAACTAGTTAGACAATACAGTGAACAAAATATCTCATTTAGATTAGCAACAAAAAAACTGAAATATCTAAGAATATACTAAACAGAAACTGTATAAGACAGAAAATAAGACTGAAGGACACAAAAGAAAACATATTCACATGGAAAGACATTCCATGTTTGAATAGGTAGATTCAACATCATAGAGATAATAATTCTAAACCAATTTATAAATTTAAAATAATGTTCTCCCAAACAGTTTTTTTAGAACTAGAAAACTGATTCTAAAATTTTTTATAGAAGAATAAAGTAATAGGAAAAGTTCTAGAAGAAAACACGGACAAAACCTTTAAATCCAAAAGCCACGAAAAGTTGAAAAAATATGATCAAAAGAAAAAGAAAAGAAAAAATAGACATTAAACACCATTAGCAAAGTCAAAGGCAAAGGACAGACTAGTATAAATGCTTTGTAAATTTGGTAGACTCTAATCCATTAGTGGTGGGTGCAGACACAGACTCAACCCCATGACAAGCAATTTAGCCATGTAGATAAATAGTAAAAATGCTAAAAATGCTTATACATTCTGACCCAAAAATCTCATTTTTTAACTTCAGTTACTAAATATACTGAACATAGGAGTTACTGAAGTTAACTCACATAATATATGAGTCTGAAAAAATCCAGTTATAAATGCCTCTATTTTTCACATTATGTGGCTGGATACTTTCTGGACATCCCTTTGTATATACATATTTCTTTGTTGTAAGATTGTTTGGAATAATAAAAGTTTGGAAACACCTTAAGTGGTTTTTAACAGAGATACAATCATACAATGGGATACTACTAATCAGATATAAAAAATAAGAGGAAGTGTACTGATATGGAAATTTTTCTAAGATATATTATTGTTAAAAAAGTAGTAGGTTGAGAGAGATCCAAGATGGCAGAATAAACACTGTGCCTGCTTTGTTCTATGAACACATTAAAATTACAACTAAATTGTGGAACAGTCAACCTGGAGAACCATCTGAAGTCTAGCTAAACACAAGTTTTATAACTAAGAATATAAAAAAGAAAGCACATTGAGACTGGTAGGAGGGGCAGAAAGGTGAAACAGGCTGGCCATGTCCACAGCTTATGGGTTGCCATGTGGGGTGCTTATTCCACTGAGTAGGACTCATCCCAGCAGGCTCTGGCTCCTATTGAAACTGCCCTTTGCATGTGCTGCTTGCGGGGTTAAATGGGCAGTGCTCTGCTATAATGTAAAAGTCAACTTTCAATTATGTTAGCTCTGGGGCCTATTGGGAGGGGCTCCAGTGCATGCCCAGGTCAGCCACTGCCTGTGACTATCTGGGGACTACCTGGTAGGAGTTGCAAAGCAATTGACAGTTGATTGCCTGTACTGCATGGTGGCACATGAGTGAGGCCATGCTTCAAATCGAGGACAGCTGCCATGTGTAACAGACTGAGATAGCTCTGCCAAAAGCCAGGACACCCTGAGGCCTGCTGCCATTGGCTGGATCTCTTAAAGTTTAACTGATGAAGCCTTGTGTGGTACCAAAGTCGGCTAAGGCAGGGTCTCAGGGAGTCACTAGAGTGGGGAGAGTTGTGTTCACCAGGTTATTGTAGCTTCTGGTTTGGTGCTAGTGCTATGCCTGAAGCTACTCAGCAAATGTCTCAGAGCATGCGGAGGATAGTCACTACCTGCTTGGTGCCTGCTGATTCTGACAGTTTTCCAAGAAAGGTTGCAATGCTGGTGGGGCTGTCTGCATGCCAGAGAAAATGCCTCTGACGTTGGAGGAGTTGGGTAAGTAAGGAGGTCCCAGTGATTCAGCAGGGTGAAGGAGTGGAGCTCACCAGGCCAATTAAGATCCAGATTTGGTCATGTAGGGGTGGGACGCAACACAGGACAGATGGCCAGCTTGCTGGCTGCATGGGAGGAGGACCCAACTCAGGAAAAGTGGTGAATGTCCTTTAGCTCTCACTCTTAAGCCACACACCACAGTCTGCTCCCTGTATGCCTCCAATGCCTCCTGAGTCACTGTTCCTGTTCTGGAGCCCAGGATGAGTTTCTACGAGTGACTGAGTCTGTGTACAATCACTTCAAGAGGATGTGAAGTGATTCCACAGTCTTCCATCCCATCCACATGGGTTTCCATTTCCTGGTACCAGTACTTTGGGCTGGGAAGCCTGGTGTGGGGCTGGGGTCCCTCACTCCTCCTAGGGGAACCTCCACTATTGAAATATCCCTTCTGATTCTCAACTGGCAATAGTACATATCTATCAACAATTACCTTCAATTTAAATGAACTAAAATCTCCAATCAAAGACATGGAGGGTATTGTGCTAAGTGGAGTATCAGACAGAAAGATAAATGCAATGTGATTTTGCTTATACGTGCAATCTAAACAACAAACTAAACAAAACAGAAACAAACTCACAGTAGATACAGAAAACATTCGGATGGTTACCAGATGGGAGGGGGCTGGGGATGTGGGTGAAAAAGAGGAAGAGATTAAGAAGTACAGATTGGTTGTTATAAAGCAGTTATGGGGATATAGGGTATAGCAAAAAGATGATAGTAAAAAATACTGTAATAGCTATGTATGGTGTCAGATGGGTACTACTAGATTTATTGGGGTGATAGTTGGGGTCAGGGTGAAAAGGTGAATGGATTGAGAAATACAAATCAGTAGTTATAAAGTAGTCAGGGATCAGATATAAAATAAAGCATAGGAAATGATATGATAATAACTATGCATAGTGCCAGGTGAGTACTAGACTAATCAGGGGGATCACTTCTTAAATTATATAAATGTCTAATCACTATACAGTAAACCTAAAATTAATATAAAATAATTTTGTACATATAGTCAGTAACATTGTGATAGCATCGTACAGTACCAGATGGTTGCTGCACTTATTATGGTGATCACTTCTTTCATTATATAAATGTTGAATAACTATGATGTACCCCTGAAACTAATATCATATTGTATGTTAGCTATGTTTTTTATAAAAATCTTTTTAAAACACACTAACAAAAAGAGCTTTTTGTCTTGTGTCAATATAAAACTGCAATTATTTGCTGTGTAAAAGAAACAGCTAAAATAAAGGTATTTCAGTAATTTATCACTGTTTTATATTTGCTAACTCAGCAATTTTTCATTTTAGACATTTCTTTCAAAAGAAGAACTATATACATACACAGGCAAGACTGTCTAAAAGTATTTATTTCAGCTTTATTTAAAATATCAAAATTAAAAATAATATCTATGATATGTGAGTTAAAATGTAAACATCTATAACGTGAAATGCTCTGAAGTCATTAAAATTGTAATAAAAATTTATTTAATGTCCTAATATTAAAATATTATAGTAACAAAATAAAAATAAAAAGCAGTAGGTTACCTTTAAGTAATAAGGATAAAAGTAAGAATATGAGTATATGTCTTAATTGAATATGCATTTTAAAATCCTCTGAAAGAATACCTAACAAATAGAAGTGGTTGGTTACCTGTGGGAGTGAGATGAGATCTGGAACACAGGTAATAAGTTTTTCAGTGAATTTTTAATACTGTTTTATTTGAAAACCATGATAATTATTGGCTATTTAAATATTGACTCAAATAAATTTAAAAGTCATTAGATGTAATGTGAAATATGTTTTTATCGGCCATCCTATTTTTTTTAAGATTTTTATTTAAAATAGAGGTAACATGCAATATTGTATTAGTTTCAAGGGTGACATTTTTTTCTTTAGTATTAGAAAAAAAATGTGATGTGCCACAGAACAATAATAGTAGTACAAGTACTTTCTTTCTATGAAAAGGTCAAAATAATTTCCACATGCAAGGTATTACCATGTTAGCAGTTATGATTTACATGAGTATTTCAATACATAATCTTCCTTTTTACTTAATTAATCATATATTCAAGTGTGAAAAAAATGACTAAAGAAATTATATATTTGCCTTTAGCTTTATTTATAAGCTCTTAGACTTCAGGCCAAGATTAGCTGACTTCAAAAGCACAAAGCTGAGCCTAGCCATTTAATGAACTTGTATAACAGAAACTACAAATTCAGCTTTGCTGTTCTCAAACCTCAGCCCTTCAGTGGGAACAAAGAGTTACGCTCTGGGTAGATCCCCAGAAGGGGGATTGCTGAGTCAAATGGTAACTCCATTCAGTGTACCAGAGTTCCTTTTTCTCCACATCCTCTCCAGCACTTGTTATTCCTTGTCTTGTTGATAACAGCCATTCTCACAGGTGTGAGGTGGTATCTCATTGTGGTTTTGATTTGCATTTCCCTGATAGCTAGTGAGGATGAGCATTCTCATATGCGGAATATAAAATTGAAAGTAAAGAAAAAAAGAATGAACAAACAAATAACCCATGGACACAATCAATAGTTTAATGTTTATTTGGGGACGAGTGGGTTAGGGAGGGGAGAAAGGGGAGGGGGTGGGAGAGGAGGGGGGGAAGCTAAATATAAGGTGAGGGAAAGAGAAGTCACATTAGGTGGTGAACTTATTATACAACAAGTTGACAATGCACTGTAGAATTGTATGCCTGAAACCTATGTAATCCTTGCTAACAGATGTCACCCCAATAAGTCTAACAATAAAAATGAATTAAAAAAAAAAAAGAGTTATGCTCTGACCATGCCTAACTCAGGAGGACCTCCAACTCATCTCATAGAGAGGCACATGGCAAAACTTCGAAATCTAGGTCATTACAAATACCAGAAGAATGGGTCATGTATGGTCTGGGAAACCATAGACTTGCTCTGATTTCCCCTCTGTGATCCATTCTTTCAGAGAATGAGCAAAAACAGACAGTGACCTATTTTGAAGTAAAAACATGACTTCAAGGCAATTCAAATCTTCATATTTTCCTCTACAGCCTACCTCATAAAAATATTTCAGTTCCTCCTGGTATTCTAAGGTACTAATATAGAGTACAATGCGTAATGTTGAAAATCAACTGAGTTCATCCACAAGAAGAACCAGAACTATTGTAGTATTACTGAAGTTGATAGTCTTCTCCACTAAGATATACAGTAGTCTGCTGGCAGTAGAAGTTACCAGAATTGTGTATGGCCTTAAATATCTATAATATGTGGTCATTCATAATATGTACAATAATATGTACTTCAGAGGACTGTTGGAAGATTAAGTGAAAAAGCACATATAAAACTCTTGTCATGAATTTGAGTCATTCAGTTTATTTCCAGACTAGTGAACAGAATCGGTTTGCTTGTCCATAATTAAACCAACCTAATCCTCCTATCTTCTACATAACAATAAGTTGTTATCTAAGAATTTGACAAATTCTGAACGTGATTTATTAACCAATGGTCTGATATTCTGAAAAGTTAAATTTTTTTCCCATTTTCACTAGCATTTATAGTAATGCTGTTTACCAAATGATCTTGGGTAGTAACTTCTAGTCTGGATAAAAGCACTATTGATTCTAAAACAGTAGTATAAAAGATATCAGTTTGAATGTAGCATATTTAGCTCCAAAGAGCTCATTTTACTCACCATCATGTTAACTCTGTAGACAGGAAAGGGCAGCTAATCTTGGCCTGAAGTCTAAGAGCTTATAAATAAAGCTAAAGGCAAATATATAATTTCTTTAGTCATTTCTAATGGTAACACTGAAAAGTAAACCTTGAAAAGAAAAGATTATAAAATGACTGATATTATATAAAAGACTTTGCTCCATGGTCATTCAATCAATCAACACTCATCAAACATATAACATATATTGAACACTTTTCATGTGCCATGAATGATGCTGAGAGATTAGAATACAGTGTTGAATATGGTGAGAACCAAGAACTGACAATGACTCTCAAGTGTCACAGCTTCTGCCTAGTCCAGAACAGAATCTGCGAAGGGACTTTCGGCTGAGTTAAGACACAGCAAAAACTAGGTGAACTTTTGGTCATTGGATCCTCGTTTTCTGGAGTTACATGGTGACTGTCTTAGTCTACTTTGGCTACCATAACAAAATACAGTAGACTCCTTGTTAACTGGAACTCAAGCAACCAGCACTCTCAAGCAACCGGCAAAAATTTTTCTGCCGGTTGCTTGAGATTTTGCCAATTGCTTGAGAGTGCAAGTTACTCGAGTTTCAGTTAATGGCGGGTCTACTTACATTTATCCAGCATCTACCAATCCCCATGGGTGCTGGTTAACTGAAAGTCTACTGTATAATAGAATGTACGACTTAAAAAGCATTAATTTACTTCTCATAGTCCTGGAGACTCAAAAGATCTAAGATCAAGGTGACAGCAGTGTTGTCTGGTGAGAGCTCTCTCCTTGAGCTGCATTGGCTGCCTTCTCTCTGTATTCTAATAGGCCTTTCCTTTGTGCATGAGGGACACGGAGAGAGAGAGAATGGGAGAATGAGAGAGAGAGAGAGAGAAAGAAGCTGTTCAGTGTCTCTTCTTATAAGAGCACTAAACCTATCATGAAGGCTCCACCCTCATGACCTCATCTAATCCTAATTATGTCCCAAAGGCCTCATCTCAAATACCATCACACTGGGGATTGATTATAGCTTCAGTATATGAATTTTGGAGAGGTCACAGTTCAGTCCAGGGCAATGATCTAGGACAAAAAGCAGTGGAATTCATCACTATATAATTGGCATACAAAGCCATAAGCCTAGACAAGTTCATCTATGCAATAAGTTTAGATAAGAAAGAGAAGAGGTTTAAGGACTATGATCTAGAGTACATCAATACTTAAAATTCATGGAGATAACTAGCAATGAAAATTCAAAATTAGTGTCAAGAAAGCTAGAGGGAGAGCCAAGAAAGAAAGCAATATTCCTAAAGCAAATGAATAAAGTGTTTGAGAAGGTGAGAACTCACCAACCATGTCAAATGCTGGTTTTGTTCAAAAATATAGACTGAGAACTGAACGCAGTGTTTGTCAATGAGGAGATAACTGATGGCATTAACAAGAGTCAGAGGTGGGGAGAAAAATCTGAATAAAATGGATTCAAAAAAGAATGGAGGAGGGAGATAAGAGTGGATACAATTATTTTAGGCAGGTCTTCTGAAGACATTTCTGTAAACAGGAACAAAAGAATGAGGCAATAGTTAAAAAGGCAAATTTATTAGAGCATTAATTACAGTATGCTATATGGAAATAATCCAGTAGCCTGGGAAAAATGATAATGCAATAGGGGATCATTTGCAGAAGCTATATCATGAAAGAGGAAACAAAGGATGGGATACTGTGTGCCAGAGGAGGAAGCCTTAATAAGGAGGCAGGAGAGTTCATCTATTGCACTAGGAGTGGAATCACGGTCTACAAATAGAGTTGCAAGTAGCTGGGAAGATATGGTGGTGGCATTATATGGAAATGCCTGTTTTCTCAATGAAAATAGAGAACACAAAATTAACAGTACACAGTGAAGAGAAGGCATGAAGTATTGAAAGTTTGAGGCAAGAAAAGGAAAGAAATTGTCTAAAATACTGGAGAGTAAATTAACTAGGGGTAAAATATATAATGGGTTTGTCACCATAAGGTCATGAAAGTAAAATAACAACAGTCAGCATCATTGTGTATTTTTCTTCAGGCAAATTCAGCTGCCCAGATGCAGGCACAGAGGAGATGATACTGGATTAAATCAGGATTCAGTTTGACCAGGTCAATAGGAGAAATTGATAGTGTAAGGTAGGGAGTGATTCTAACCATTAACAGTGAAATTCAAGCTGGCAAAAAGGGAATTAATAACTTAAAGGATAAAAGAAATAGCTGTGCTGGATATAGAATTCTTGGTTAAAAGTATTTTTTTATTTTATTAAAAATAATTCTGATTGTCATCATACTGCCTCTGGTCTCTTGTTTCTGATAAAAAGTTATACTGTAATCTTATTGAGGATCCTTTGGAGGTTATGAGTCTTTTCTCTCTTGCGATGTTTAAGGCTCTCTTTGTCTTTGCCTTGACGGTTTGACTATGATGATTCTAGGTGTGGATCCCTCTGAGTTTATCTGACATGGAATATACACATAATTCAATACATTACAGAAATGTACATTTTTTATTCCTTTTATGTCCTCTTTAAAAAGCAAAAATGAATGTTTATTAATAACCCAAAGATATATCTACTCTATAAAGTATATAAAAATAAGAAGCAAAAGTTTATAAATTTACAATTATGTTTAACAATCAATGTTTCAGTATTCTACCTTAATTATATATTTTCCAGCTATTCAAAGATTATTCAAAAACTAGCTCAATTAATGTCCATGTTTAAGTTATCTAAAAATATTGGAAATTATGTTTAATTTGGCACACTATAAAATATGATTATTGTTGTAAGAATGTTTGCTGAAATTATGATTCAATTCAGTTGAATACAAATTTATAATCTTAAACAATATTCAGGAAACCAAGAATATGCTTAAACCAAAAAGAAGTTTTAAAAGTTAGCTTAACTAGTCTTTTCAGGAGAAAACAAACCCAAATCTTAATTTTTAAAAAAGTATGCTTACTTCATACTTCGTAATGATTCAAAATGCCATTATTAATTTTTCAAACCTGACTTATTAAACTAGTCTAATTTGTCCAAATAGTCATCACTGTTATGTAAATTTAAAATCTTTTACAAAAAAAAAAAAAACTTCTAAGCTAACAACTAATGTAAAAAGAATTATCTTTTCCTTAAGAGTCCAGCACATTTGCAATTATTAGAAGTTCAGTTTATTTATATTTGTTAATTTGGTAAATATTGTATTTCATAAGCATTTTTTTTATCTCATCAAGTAAATCAGAACTAAGTTCCTATAATTTAAAAGACAATAAATTAATCTATTTATACCTTCTACAGTTAGGAAAGTACTTTTCTGAAACAGGCACACAGAAAGTTTTTAGCTTATTTTACAGCTCAGTCACAGGTCAGAAGTAAACATAGAACTACAAACCCTCACTGATTGAGATCTCAAACAACTATTTTTCTTCCTAGTGGGCATGAGATTCTTACTTGATGTGAACTGAGTAGTAAACACAAATGAAAAAAGCTAACAAACTGAATTCTGCTCTCTTAACAGTCACCAGATGATCAGATCCTAAAGCCAAATATACAATTTAATTACCATGCACAGGAATAATTTACCAGCCAGGAGAGAATAAGATGTTGGTCGGGGGTTGGGGTAATAAAACTAAAGGGGAAAAAAAAATACAGAAAGTCAGCAAAGTCACTTGGAATTCACTCTGAGACCCAAAAAGTGATAAATGTGGGCTTAGTAGCCCAGAAAGTGGATACCGCTAGAACACAATTCATTTCTGTAAAATGAGTTTTGTTAAACACCCTAGTGGATGAATTCCAAAGTTGTTAAACTCTAATTCACAAAAGATTAAAAATCATGATTTCATACAAATACAAAACACATGTCAAAGATTTTATTTAATTCATTAATTAATAAGAAGGCTAATAAAGATACTAAAATTGGCCAAATGAATATTTTAGGAGCAAGATATTTATCAGGAATTTAATCAAAGAATGGTAGGATAGAGTAGCGGGCTTAGATACCAAATTGGTTAATGTCTTCCTGGGCAATGAGTCATAACATTTGCTATATTTGTTCCATTGGATGGAAGTTATTTGACTTTCTACCAGACAAAAATCTGTAACTTAACATCTGTTCCCAACTGAGTAATAAAATATCCTAGTCAATAAAAAGCTCAGCCAGTAGTAACCTGAAGGAACACCCAGTAATCTCTTTTGCCAATTCCATGTTTGGGATAATTTTTCTAATTATCCATTTTCTGTTATAAAACCTCTTTTATCTTGCATAAATTAATAAATTTATAAGACTTTTCTTCATCTACACTCAGCCTTTGAACCTTTATGATTTTCCACGATAGCTCTCTCTCTCTCTCCGTGAATTGGATTTTCATCCCAAAATCCCTAGGCCAGACAGTCACTGAATGTCAGAAGTTTTGGCCAGGCCATGGATGAGATCTTTTAGATCCGTTTTCTTCTTTTGGTCTAATTAGCCACAGCTGCAGTGCATCAATGGCAGTGAGTGGGGATTGTTCCTTAAGTAAGGAGCTGCAAGTTGGGTAGGTCCAGTGCCCAAAAGTACAGTAATAATACATCAGGGAGAGAATCTATCACACATGGAAGGAAGACCTCAGAGAGGGCAGGGTTTTTCAGAGATTTATGATTTCAGAGATTTATGATTTCAGGACTTTGAAACATGAAACATGAGTAAAGTCAGGGATGTCTAACATCAAACACTAGGTGCTCCTGCTTCCTCTTCACTCTTCTTGTACATCCAGAACGTCTCCTTAACTTTTCCTCTGGCCCACATATCCAGTCAAGTCCATCTTCTGGGAAACAAACTCTCTAAGATACTTATGCTTTTATTTCACCCTGTTAATTTTTAAATACAGTGACTGATTGAGCTCAATCCTCAAAATGTAGATATTCAGAGTTTACTAATAAACGCACTAGAGTATAGCAGATAGGCACTTGTCTATCTTTTAGTTATTCTGCGAAGTAATGGTATCTTGGAGGAATAAATTGGAGCAACTCTGTAAGATTAAAATCTTACTGTAGTAAACCATTGAGAACATGAATGTACAGAGGTAATATATTTTTAAATTCTTTGTAACTATTGTCAATAATAGTTTAGAGATTATTAACATGGAAAGATATTAAAAATGTAATTTGTGTCCCATATTTATTGCCCTAGTTCTTCTACTAGTTTGTTTGTTTGTTTGCTAAGCTTTGTTAATTTGTGATTTTTGTTCACAGTCAGTAAAATTTTTTGCTCTTTTCATGATTATGCAGTCAAAAGGGCTTATGAGAGAATAATCCTACCAATGCGGCCATGAGTTTTTTCCAGGGAACTTTATAATGAGTGACTTCAGAATTTGAATTTGGGAGTAGGATTAGTGCATGGTAGGGAAGAGAAAGAGAGAAGAAGGTGTGTTTTGAAATGCTTCCTAAGAAATTCTGATATTCTGATATGGTTTCCGGTTGACAGCTACTCGAAATGATGGCTAAGTGAACACATAATTCAGGTGTGAAACTTAAGGAATAGATCTATAAGAAAGCAATTTTAAAAGAAGCAACTCCGGAAAATTAGTCAGGTAGCCAAATAAGCCAATAAAAAAAGTTAAATGATGACCTGAGGGTTTAGAAACCAAGACTTAATAGCCTTGCCTCTAGTCTCAAGAGAAGAACATTGGTAAGGTTTTCGTTGTTGTTGTTGTTGTTGTTGTTGTTGTTCTATTTGTTTTGTTTTGTTCTTTACCATGTATTGGGTTTCTCAGTGAGAAAAGCAAGATAATTGTATGATTCCTTTCAGTATTTGTTTGTAAGAATCTCTTTTTTTAAAAAAAAAAGGTCAGTGTTTCTCCTTTGTAGTCAGATCTTACAAAGAAGTAAACTGCTCACTAATGTTTCATAACAGACCGATTCACACAGTAAGATCCCATTCTTCTGATAATTTGCCTCTGCTAAGATACCTTTTCATTTTTCATCAGCTGTTTATTGAACATTCTTGGTATTCGAAAGCAATTAATTCCTGATGAATGCATACATGATTTATAAGCATATTATCCAATCTTTTTTAGTTCCTAAATAACAGTTGTTAATGTCTCCATTAAAAAAGGGGGTAAGCGTTCACAGCACTGTGGCAAAATAATTTTGAATGTGCAGTACTGAATGTTATTCTGTGCAGTGAAAAAGAAAAGGTTGTGGAGTGCAAAAGCAATAAATAAGACAGAACAGAAAGCAGCAGAGAATGGGGCTCACACCAGACAGAGCACACCAGCAGATCACAGTCTCTGAGTATAAATAGTAAGTAAGGAAAAGAGGGGAAATGGAGTGCTTTCCCTAGTGCTTTCTTCGTGTTCTCTGAGGTTGTATCACATATATTTTCCTCTACAATAATAAATCCCTTTCTGTGGAATGATTTAATTCTGGCATTCAGAATTGGTTTCCCACATAGGAAAAAATAACAACAACAAAAACAACAACAAAACAGGCTGACGCCAAGGTGGTGGTATCTGAAAGGTAGTGTGGTGTAGTGGAGAGAGCTCAGGGATAGAAATGTGAAGACATGGAGACTCTTTCCACTGGGTCTCTTTCACCCAAATATGCAATTCCTCTTCAGCTTAGTTTCATCTTCAATCTGAGACTCAGACACAGGGCCCAGCAGAAGTAACGCCCAGACTTGAGTTATGATTGTATACAAAATCATAATCATACATCCTTATGATTTTATAATAGAAGATTTGGTATATATTACCAGATCAGAAAAAAGGGGCATTAACTATAACCTACACATGTACAGTTATGATTTTGTAATAAAATTATAACTCAAGTCCGGGCATTACTTCTGCTGGACACTGTATTTTTCTGCGTACTTCACATCAGGCTCAAGAGATCACACAAGTAACCTGTAAAGCACCGAGTTCTAATTTGCTATATAAATAGAAGCAATTGCAAATGTGAGGGCACCAAAAGACTCCTCAAAGAGTCCGATTATAACTTTTCAGTGTTACTATCTTTCTTGCATTTCTTCAAACATTTTGGAAAAGTAAACTATTAGCTTCCTAGATTATCATTAGTTCTTTTAGTGCATAAGTAAGTATATCTATTGGTTGCCTATGTGGAAATTATGCTCAACTAAAAATTTCTGTTGCTCTACCTGACCTTCTAACCTCATTTCCTACAATTATTACTCTATTTTTCCCTAATACTTATCACTACCTGATATTTTATATCTCTATCTCATGCCATATACTAATTAACAGATTAAACCCAGAAAATTCACTGTCTTAACACAACAAACATTTTTACAAGTGTATTCACATTCATGTAATGTGGCAACCCTGATGGGGCACCATTTCTCTCTTCCAGAATGACTTTGAAATGCAACTGTTGAGTATCAATTGCAGTTAGCTGACAGCCTCTGGTGGCAATGCTGAGATTTATCACAGTGTGTAAGCCAAGACCATATTCTTCCTGGGAAGCCCCAATCCAATGACTAATCCTAGCCATTTCTCCTTTAATATATATTCTTCATTTTGGGATTCCTCATTGGGTTGGTTAAGATTTTGTCAGCTCTGCATTATACTCTGGGACTCTCACCCCTACCCCAGGTCTGCTTTCTTCTTTCATGTCTTTCAGAGGTATAATATCCACATCACAATCCAGTCTTCCCTGCCCAAGCTTACTTTCCTCACTCTTTAGCTTTCACGGGTTTAGTTCCCCACACTCCAATAAATCTCTTACACACCTAAATCCACCTTGGCATCTGCTTACCAGAAGATCAGAACTGGTCAGTCTACTTAAAAGCAAGAAGGAGTTTTGCTGCCAATTATTCATTGAAGAACACAGTCTTTGAAATCTTTTCAATCTTTATTGGTTGCTCTGGGATGCCACCTTCGGCTAGTGACTTGAGAAAAAGAGAGCACTTGAAGGATGAATGGAAGGTTTTTGTGGGTCAGGTCAGGAAGGAGCATGCAACACTTCTACCTACATTCTATTGGCAAGACTGAGTCACATGACCCCTTCTAGATGGAGAGCAGAAGGCTAGGGAGTTGGAAGACGTACTCCGTATCTGAGTAACCATACTCAACATTCAATAATATTTCTACATTCTGGAACAGGAGCTAAGTCTTTGGTAGATAGTTAGTTGACTGCCACATCCCACTAAAAAGCATCAAGCACAGCATCAAGAACTCTATCTCATTCACTGCTATATCTTCCAAATATAGAACAGTGTTGGCTTATACATATGAAAATGCAGAAATATTTGCACAGTAAATTAGATTTTTAGGGTTTCATGAGAAATAAATAAAATATTTCCTGTAAGAGCTAACACAGTATTTGACACATAGCACATGCTCATAGAAGTTAACTGTATTGGACTATCCTGTGTTTTCAGTGATTTCATTGCATTAAATTTTCAATAGATGGAATATACACATTGCCTTGCTCATTTATATTTCTTTCCCAATGTTTTGAGATATCTTTTAGTAGAAGAAAACACAAGTCAACAAAGTATGTTGACACAAAAGGGGGTGTCAGAGCATAACTGCAGTAAACAAAACATCCTAACATACTCATAAACACGTAAAGGTGGTCTTTATCAATTTTACAAGGTATTTAGCTATCTTGTTCTGTATGTTAAATTGAGAATCAAGCCAAGCCAAACTGTTAGAGATTCCTTAAACATAGCTACAGGTCATCAACCTTGTGGTTCAGCAACTTTGGGTAAATATAGATGTATAAATTCTTTTAACACAGAAATGAAATGATCAGCTAAGAGACTGTTTGCAAGCTTGTGGGCAGCGTTTGAGCCAGAGGCCAGGTCTATTGAGAGAAAATGGGTTTAGCAAGGCTGCCTACGTACTTGGAATCTGAGGTTCAGGGGTCTTGTGGGGCTGCCTGGAACTTGGTGAACAAGGACACTGCTCAGGATGGGGTTCCTGGCTGGCTGAGGGGAAGGAGGAAAGCAACATGGCCTGCAAGGCAGAGGAATCATAAACAAAACGAAAGGATGGGTGTTGGCAACATGGTTTCGCAATAAAGAAGTTACACCCCCTGTTGTTTTGGGATATAAAATAAACCCAAGGCAGACCTGAAGGGTCTCTGTGTCTCCATAAGAGCACAGGGAACCACCCGGTCCCAGCTTTGCTATCTGTTATGTCTGCATGTGTTTGTGTGTCTTTCTTAATTCCCCATCGCCTCCCCTCTGGTTCTGTTCTCCCTGCACCAGTCACGGGGCAATGTGGCGCCCGAACAGGGACTGGAGTACGGAGGAACTCTAAAGGTCAGGCCAGGGAACGTTCCTGGAAGCCATACGCGATTAAAAGAGTATTAAAAGCCATCAGCTTTTAACAACTAAGGTAGGTGGGAGCACATTAGGAGAGCCGGGTATAAAACATGGGACATTCAGGATCCAAGGAAAGGGATCTCTATATAGATATGTTAAAATGTATGTTAAAGTTAAAGGGAGTAATGATAAAAGCCATCAGGTTTTACAACTTTTAGATTTCATGCAAGCAATTTGTCCTTGGTTTCCAGAGAAAGGAACTGTTAACATTCAGACATGGGAAAAAGTGGGGAAATGGCTGCGTGATCGATATGTGGCTGATGGACCTGAAAAACTATACATGCCTTCGCGTTGAGAATGTTAATACACATAATGGAATATTACTCAGCTATAAGAAAAGATGAAATATTGCCATTTGCGACAACATGGATGGACCTGGAGATCATCATGCTTAGTGAAATAAGCCAGACAGAAAAAACAAAGAACTGTATGACTTCACTCATATGCGGAATATAAAACAGAAAGCAAAGAAAAAAGAAATGAAGAAACAAATAACCCATGGACACAATCAATAGTTTAATGTTTATTTTGGGACAAGTGGGATAGTGAGGGGAGAAAGGAGAGGGGGTGGGAGAGGAGGGGGGGATGCTAAATATAAGGTGATGGAAAGAGAAGTCACATTAGGTGGTGAACTTATTATACGTCAAGCTGACAATGCACTGTAGAATTGTATGCCTGAGACCTATGTAATCCTTGCTAACAGATGTCACCCCAATAAGCCTAACAATAAAAATGAATTTTAAAAAAAGAGAATGTTAATACAGGAGTGTTTTGACCATTGGCCCACACATTCTCATTTGCCTGAGAAAAACCCCTTGACGAGATCTGCCACTCTAACAAAGATAGTGCAGGGTTATGAAAAGTTAAAATCACTTAATACAGAAAATAAGAAATTAAAAAATGAGCCCCTTCTGCCTGAGTATGAAAGAGAACTTGAGAAAGAGGCAGAGCAGGATTGGAGGCCGAGAGGCAAAATATTGTGGAATGATCTGGCTACCAGTCATAGGTGGGGACCAGATCCAGTACTAATGTGGGAAAGAGGGTTTGTGTTTTCCCAGAAGGAGATTTGCAACCTATGCGGGTAGCTGAGAGATTGGTTAAGCATGAACCACAAGAAGCTCATCCCACCTTTGAGGAAAATGCGTCTGACAGAGCCTGTGTCTCCCAGATATCCTTTGCCCCAGTTTGAGTTAATCATTCAGAGAAAAACTTGTAACTTGTCTCTGTTGATTGTATTCCCAAAATGTCCCATCTCCAACCTTGGTCAGTCATTTTAAAATTTGTGATGTGTGATGATAAAACTTTACTTAGTTGGGTTTGCTAGACTTTAGCTAATTATCCTGGTGGAAGTAAATCTGTGCTTGTTAATGTATCATTCCTCGGCCATTCCTGGATAGGCGGTGATGCCTGGGTGATGCAGACTCCATCCTGTAGTGGTGGCTTTGAGGCCTGATTTTCAGACCAATGCTTTTGAATCTACCAACCAGGTCTGATTCTCCTTATCTAGGAACCATTGGAATGCAGATGTCACCTGGCAAGGCTTCCAGCTCATCTTGACCAAAGGAGTCAACATGGCGGATCTCGAGACCCCTTCCCCTTTTAGATCAGTTAGGGTGAGAACTCCGCGGATCCCCAATAGGTAAGGGCAATGACCATCCTCAGCAGGAAGTGGATATGGAAGATGAAACCTCCAACCTCTCAGTTTCCTGTGGAGATTTGTGGGGATCATGGCTCTCAAGAGAATGTGAGGAAGGCAGATAGAGTAGGGGGATCTTGGGACCCTCCCATGGCACTCGCCTGCTGGAATAGTCACCGCCTTGATACCACCACATCTTTTTAAAAAACAAAAAAGGGGGGAAATGTGGGCAGCATTTGAGCCAAGGCCAGGTCTACTGAGAGAAAATGGGTTTATCAAGTCTACCTATGTACTTGGAATCTGAGGTTCAGGGGTCTTGCAAGGTTGCCGGGAACTTGGTGAACAAGGACACTACTCAGAATGTGGTTTCTGGCTGGCTAAGGGGAAGGAGGAAAAGCAACATGGCCAGCAAGGCAGAGGAATCATAAACAGGACAAAAGGATGGGGGTTGGCAACATGGTTTCACAATTAAGAAGTTACACCCCCTGTTGTTCTTGGGATATAAAATAAACCCGCTGCAGACCTGAAGGGTCTCTGTGTCTCCATCAGAGCACAGGGAACCACCCCGTCCCAGCTTTGCTATCTGTTATGTCTGTGCGTGTGTCTGTGTGTCTTTCTTAATTCCCCATCACCTTCCCTGTGGTTCTGTTCTCCCCACGCTGGTTGTGGGGCACAAGCTTTTGTCTCACTATTTACACAAAAAGAAACTTACTACAAATGGGAAACATATTTAATTCTTTTGTCAGAATCTTAGCTATAAACACAAAATAGCCTTAAAATTTGTTTTAAAAATATAACCATAACAGGTATGTAAACAGATTAATAGACCTTGCTTATTTATTGTCCAAATATTTTCATGTGTATTATATTGCAAGAAGTCAGCAAGTTGTATTAAACCACATGTTTCTACCTTAGTTGATTTGGAGATAAAGAGATACTAAAGATCAATATCAAATGAGCCAAGTATGAATGCTTGAATTCCTTCTTAATGGATGGGCAGGAAGATTTTCCATTTCCTTTCATTTAGGCTTTTACAGTCCTTTCAAGCCCTCTGTGTATGTATGGATCAAAGGACAAAACCTAAACAGTAATTTAAGCAGCAAAAAACTAACAGAATCATTGAAGCTACCATATGCAAGTAACAATAAAGTTGTAAAGAAAATTCTAAGAGATATTTAGGACTGAGGGAGAACACTCAAGGATGGAAAAACTTGGAAGGCTGATTCACACCTCATTGGAAAAATAATGAGGAGAAGTTAACCGGGTTGCACAAACAACTCAGTGGGATGGCAGGCAAGCTGAGGCTGGAGGCAGATATGCAGAGGGACAGATTTCAGAGGGAAACAGGCACTACTGCATATGTGCAGCCTAAAGCACATGGTATCTGCATCAGAAGGCCATGGAAAGCAAAGGCTGCTGGATAGGCATGCAGTAGGAGCAGTGTAATACTATGAGTGCTTCTCGAACTCAGATTTGGAAAGTCCTGCTTATTTCAGCAGCCTAGTGCACTTCTGTGCATAGCTTGGTCTGCAGTAGCTCTTGTCTGCAGTAAAAGACAAAAATGAGGTGACAGGCTTGCTGGATGGCCATCTCCGGGAGAGGCTGGTGTATGTATATGTGAGGTTGATGAGAGGGTGGCAGGAATGGTGATCTGAGCTATCTGGGGCTTTAGGCTATGCACTCCTGTCCACCCAGTGCTGTGAGAACACGAACAACTTACTTAACCCTACTGAGCCTTTGTTTCACCATTTGTCAAGTCAGCATAATGGTGCCCACCTCATGATATTGTTGTGAGGACTAAATGACATCACATGTAAAAGGCTGAGTATATTAATAACACATGATCAGTGATCGTTATATATTTCCTATCTCTGTCCTTGATTTACTATCACTATGATATTAAGAATTTATTCATTCAGTAAATAGTACTGCAGGCTGTGTTTTCCCGGTACTCTCCTTGGTTCTAAAACCTTCTAGTAGTCACTTCGTTCCAGCAAGCCTTAGGTTGTCATTCATAAGAAGGATATGATAATAAAATGGTAATACCATTTCAAAGGGTTATTCCAACAATCTAAAGGAATTAATATATGTGAAAGATCTTTATTCCTATGTTACTGATGAACCCATAATTATATAACAGGTAAATACATTTTCTTTAGCTTTGGAACGTGAGATAAGCCTTTTCTTTAGTGTCCATTTTCAATAAAAAAAAGGTTAAGAATTGGCAGTGAAAACATTCTAACATGGAATTCTGCACCTTTTAAATTGTTATGAAGTGAACTTGATTCTATTTGTATGAAACAATGACATGTTCTTTTACTATAAAGGCCAGTAAGATTCTTATCACTTACCACAGAGAAAATGGTTTTATATTATCAAGGAGTGCTTTTTATATCAACTACTCCTATTATGTGATTATTGCAGGAGAGAATAGCTACAGACTAACAATTCTCAAACTAAAAACTAATTTCACTTTTTTCTTTTTTTGGTATCTGTCTTCTAAAGTCCTATAGAACAGACTCCCTACTCATTTAACATAAATATACATTTAGTAAAATCTGAAGGGTAAAGGATGTAGGATTATCCAGATTCCAAACTACTGGCATTTAAAAGAAAAACACTGAATGAAATATTTAAACAATCCAGAGGATGAAAAATGAAAACTGTAACTCCTTCCATATACCTCCCACCACTTGCTCTTCCCAAGGAAAAACACTGGAATAGTTCTTTGTTTCTTTCCAGAAAACTTTTGGGCATACAGCAGGATATACATTTCTATATAAACTTTTTAAATTATTGGTATGAAACAAAGATTATATATATATAGATATAAAACAATGTTATAAAATAATAACATAACATGTTTATTTTTTACTGATTTTTTTAATGTTAACACACAGAATGAGCCACCTCATTCTTTTTTTCTTGACAGTATTATATTTCTTGTTTGAAAGTTCATTTTATAATAGTTGTATTTTATTTTAATACCAATAATACTTTAATAAAGACTTTAATAAGTATCATTTTGAATCATATTGAATTTTGTGTATATGTCTATTAGATAGATTTTTGGCAGTCAGATTCCTGGTTTATCAGGCATGTTGATAATAAAATTTTGTTTGAACTATAAATTTGCCATTTTATAGACTACAATATAGTCTATTCTGACCAAAAGTATATGGCAGCAGCCTTCATGCCATCACAAGCACAGGGTATCATCAAAATCTATTATGCATCCCACTATGAAACTTGAGCAAACATGATCTCATTTTACCTTATTTGAATTTGTTATGAGTGAGATTGAGCATTTTTTGGTATATGCATTAGAAATTGTTTTATTTTGTTTTTTACACAAGTGTTCTCTTCATATTATCTCCCTCAGCTTTTCCTATTGAATATATCACCGTTTTCTGATTAATTTGTGTGTGTCTTGGGTGAATCAAATTCTCCACCCTTTGTCAGTCTTACGTGTCAGTCCTATCTTTTATGTTTTTTCTTCTTATTTTATAACAAGTTTAGAAAAATCTTCCCAACTTTATGATTAAAATAAATTATCTATGATATACCCAAAAACTTTTATCATTTTGTACATATAAATGTTATGTTTCACCTGAAATGTTTTTGGTGTTGATTTTCTGTTTTTGATTTTGGTTGTAAATAGATCTCTTAAAATATATAATATTAATCAATTGCTCCAGCACCGTTAATTGAATAAGCCTTTTTCTTCCAACTTATTTGAAATAACTTATTTAAAGTAAAATAAATTTCAGTAGCTATTTGAGACTATATTTGGACTCTCTTTCATTAAGTGTCTATTTCTGAATCTGAAATGATTTTATTATTGTAATATCATAATTTATTTTTATATTTTCATAAGCAATAAGGCCAGGTCATCTTCATTAATATTTTCCCTTCAGGATTTTCCAGGATATTCTTGGGTATTTATTTTTTCAGATGAATTTTAGTATGGTTTTTCTTCATTCCCTAAATTAATTGTTGTTCTATTAGAATTCATATTGTATTAATAAATTCAATCTCAAATAATAGACAGCGTCATATGTGTTCTTCATTTATTTAAATATTCTTCATCTCCTTCAGAGTGCTCACATATTTTCTTCATATAGTCCCTATATATTTATTAGGTTTATTTCTCGATATTTTTTCTTTTGATTGTTGTCTATTCTTTGATATGATTTTCTTATTGACCATTTATTTTTGTATATTGGGAAGTTACTTTTTTTGTTTGTTTAGTAAGTTTTCAACCCATAACCTTCCTGATTTCTTTTGCTTCTAATAGCTTTTCAGATTACTTAGATTTTTTTAGTTAACATATACCATTAGTAAATAATGATAATTTTTCTTTATTTTTTTGTTTTATACTGTTAATTAGCTTGTTCAATTTCATTAACCAATCGTTTTACAGAAATATTAAATAACAATAGTCACTGTTATTTTGCTGCACTTCTTTCCAATATTTTTATTCTTAAATATTTGCAAATTTAGTAATTAAAATTACATATTATAAATCATATTACAACTATTTTTGTATGCAAATTTTAACAAAAATTTGATTCTCTTCTACAAAAATTTCTGAATCTTGTTTTCCTTCATTTTAATGCAAGCATTTCCCTTTTACCAAATATTCTTTTACTGTTAATTTTGAAGAATGTGTGTTTTCATCATACAGAAATGTGTTTTTCATCATATAGTTATCCCATAATTCAATTGAACATTTCCATAGTATTGAGTATTAAAGTTCCCTAATTTTTCAACTTATATAAGATTTTGCACTCATTCATTTATTTGACAAAAAGACATTGAGTGTCAATATGCAACAGGCAATATTCTAGAAAATAGAAACAAATTTCCTGCCCTCGTGGAGTTCACATTCTAGTAAGCTATAGAATAAACAAGCAAAATATATATCATGTTATATAAGAATTGTGGAATATGGAAGATAGAGAATAGAAATAGGGATTTCTAAAAAAATAAGAGGTTATAATTAATTTTTGTTTGTTTTTTTGTTTGTTTTTTTAATTCATTTTTATTATTAGACTTATTGGGGTGACATCTGTTAGCAAGGATTACATAGGTTTCAGGATACATATCTACAGTGCATTGTCAACTTGTTGTATAATAAGTTCACCACCTAATGTGACCTCTCTTTCCATCGAGGTTATAATTTAAATATAGTAATGTAACGTCTAATCTGATGTGCTAGTTACATAGAAAACTTGAACAGTTAAGGAGTAACCTCTGTATAATATATCTGGTGGAAAAGCATTCCAAGCAGTGTCAGTGCAAATGATCTTAGATAGGATTTTGCATAAGTGTTCAAAGAACAACAAGGTGACCAGAGTGGCTGGAGTGGAATGAGCAAGTGGGTAAATGGTAGGCAAAGTGGTCACAGAATTAGTAGTTGGTCAGATTACAGCAGGCACTGCTGAAAGCTTTGGTTTTCAAACAGAAGGAGATGGGAAACATCGGAGGATTTTACATAGAGGAATGATATGGTCAGATGTACATTTTTAAACAATCATTTCTAATGTTATCTAGTGGACAAAAACAGGATAAGCACAGCAACAGGAAGACCAATTAAGGTACATAGCAGTCATCTAGATAACAGCTAAAAATCGCTAAAAGGCTGGATATTGGAGAGAGTAGTAAGAGGCAGTCAGATTCTGATTACCAAAGGTAGTACCAACAGAATTTTTTAAATAGATAATATTAGGGGAAAAGAGTAGTTAATGATAAATTTAAGGTTTAGACCTTGACTGTTGAAAATGCAGGGTTATCACTTAATGAGATTGGAAGGAACGAGACAGGGGATTAAGATGGGCAGGATTTGATCAGTTAAATTTGACATGCAAATTAAAAACACATGGAGAAATCAAACGGGCAGTTGGATATTTGAGGAGAATGGTCCAGTGTAAAGAAATAATTCAGAAGTCATCAGAATTTAGATAATATTTAAAATCATGAGAATGGATAAAATAACCCTGGAGGAAGCACAGAGAGAAGAGAGAAAAGGTCTGAAGACTGATTCCCAGGGTATTTCATTAGGCAGAAGTTAGAACATGAGAAACGAGCAAAAAAAGACTAGACATGTATGACCATTGAGGTAGGAAGAGAACCACAAGAGAGTGATATTGCTGAAGCCAAGGTGAAGGAAGAAATTGAGAAAAGAGGGGTTAACTATGTCAAATGCTGCAATAGATCAAGTTAACTGAAGACTAAGAATTGATCACTAGATCTAAAAAACAACTTGGTCACTGATGATTTTTATAAAAGCTGTGAAGTGATAGAGAGGAATCCCCAACTGGAGGGAAATCAAGAGCAAATATGGAAAAAATGTAGACATCTCTTCATATTACAGAAGATTGCTGTAAAGGATAGCAGAAATGGTATTGGTAGCTAAGAGGAGGTCAATAAAGAACTTTCTCAAAAAAAAAATCTAAAAACTGGCAGCATGTTTTATATGGATGGGAATCCAATATAAAGCAAAGAAATACATGATGTGTGAGAGAGAAGATTTGCTGTAGCAGTTTCTTAGAGTAAGCAGTAGGGATAAAATATAGTGTATAAATTGGCTTTAAATGAGCAGAGAAGACACAGAGATGAGTAGGCTGGTAGATGTATTAGGCAATAGGTTGTAGAAATTTTATTGTGATTGCTCTATTTTTCTCAGTGAAGAAGGAAGCAAAAGCATCAGATATGAGAGAAGAGGAAAGGAAAGATGGAGATTTAGCAAGCTGATGGGAAAGCAAAAAGCCGAGCATAAAATAGTAGGATTGCCAGACAGTAATAAGTGCCCCCTTGTGGTTGCAAATCATGAAATCAGTAAGAGCAGTCACCAGGCTTTTTATTTCTCTCTAGCCAGTTCAGCAGCTCAAATACAGAGATGGAATAAATGAAGGATTTGCTTTAAGCAGAATTTTATTTGAGCCACATGAGCACAATGGAGGGAGAAAAGGGCAAGGGAATACCTATAATAAAGTAACATTGTCGGGGTAGCGACAAAGTAAAGTGTTAGAATTGGGGTACCTTAACTGTAACAGTTTTTCTAAAGATATCTTAGAATGAATAAATTGTCAAGACAGAAAGTGGTGTTCGGTGAGTTGGGATTCTTGGAAATGAGATTATGGTGTTGGGCAGCATGACAAATCTAGAGGGTAACGATAGGAGTGAATATCTCAGGTGCAATGCACATGAAAACCATTGGAAGAGAAGAGGTTTAATAACTGAGAGGCCAGGATGTGGGAGGGATTATTTATACAGATATTGAAGTCACTAAGAATCAATATAAAAGCAGTGCTAGAGACATTGGTGATGAGCCAGGAGATGAAATCTTTAGATGTACAAGGGAGTGATCCACAATCTTTAAATAATTCCACAAGGACAGCAGGTGGCATACTCTGTGTACAAGAGGTTTAAAGCTGGAGGTGGGGGTGGTTAAAAAGAAATGAGAGAGAACATAACAGAAGACTTATTTGCTTCAATAGCTTTGTGTGCAACTGATCATTTTCTTAAGATGCATTCCTGAATAAAATTTAAAGGCTCTGAACATTTTGAGCACTAGAACCAATTGTCAAATTATCCTCTAGAACTATGGCATCAATTTATAGTATATGTAAATGTCCTTTTCAATGATTCTAGTTAACACTGAAAAATGTCAGCTTAAAAATTCTTGGCTCTTGAGCCATTTTCCTGCTCGAGCCCACTCCTACCTCTTAGGAGTGTCCTTTATCCTTGCCATTTGAGGCCCTCGAGCCACTTGTTATTGGGCCCACTCCTACCTATTTCCCCTTTTAATAAACTATCTCTTTGTTTCACCTTATTTTCCTTTTAATAAACTGCTTCTTGGTTTCACCTCTAAAGAAAAAAATTATTTCAAATTTTTGATGCAAAAATTGTAGTGAACTATTGTTTTCATCTAATTTTATTTATTATATCAACATCTATTGAGTGTTTACTATGTGTCAGGCATTATGTTAGACTGGATTTGTCAGTGTTCTCATGAAGGTTATAGTCTCACAAAAAGAAAAAGACTTTAAACAAATAATTAGGTAATTGCCATAGTGTCAACTGTGAGAGAAGAGAAGTACTCATGCTGCAAGGATGTATGATAAGAACATAGCCAGTCTTGGGAGTCAAGTAAATACTTAACCAAGTACTAAGTTGAGTCTTGATGATTAGTTGGAAGTTGGTTAGAGATATTTTAAAATATTTTTGGTAATTTTATGTCTTGATTTGTAGCTTTTCTGATCATGTGCTTTGCACACTATCAATTGAAATTACATCTGCTTTTAAACAGACAATGGATTTTTCTCATGGCATGTCTTAAGACACTAGTGAAATGCTGTCTTTGCAATGGCTATTTGTTACATAGCATTGTGCCCCTTTTCTCCTTTCTCTACCTCATACTCTGGTAATAGACCCTATCTTAACTGGCCACAAGAGTGAGCCATGGATGGGCTAATTATGTACCCAACCACCAGGTCCAAAGTTGTGCACATCCTCAGGCCTAATAAGTTCCTTCCAACTAACTGCAGCTGGCCAGGAAATGTTTGCTTTCTCCTCCAGAACCAAATCTGTAAGGATGTAAGTCCAGAGGTCTCTGTGGCTATAGTTGTACACTTGTGGGAATAGGTATTTTGAATGAATTTAATATGTGGAGGAAAACAGAAAGTAGATATCAAGATGGAAATGGAGAAATGAGGTGAAAGAGGAAAAGAGAGAAAAGACAACAACACAACAGTCAAGCTCCTGCATGCAGCCACACCTGAGGCCAGATCAGAGGCCTCACCGACCTGGTCTTTCTGTTGCTTAGGTGGGCCAGGAGTCCTGATTAATCAGTTTGACAATAATTTGAAAACCCATTAGCAACTGGCAGAGCACCTTGTTGAATATGAATAACATTTTATCATTTAGTAAGAACTTAGTAGATATTTACTGAATGAATGACTCAAAGAACAAAATGGTTACAATGGTATACCAAAAATACAAGGTTTGTTGTTGATAATGTTTTATTTTTTCCTGTTTTTTGGAACACCGGAATGGTCTTAAATGGGTGTTGTCTGGATAGCTTCAGGAAAGCTAGACAGGAGCTGGTTCAGAAATAGCCAAGTGCATCAAGGCTGTATGCTTTAATTCGATTTTCAGAGATGAGATATGTTCGAACTTACATTTATTTAATAAATGTCCTATCATAATGTTTCTTCTGGAAGCCTTCTTCCTGGTGTGTTCTTTTCTTTCTTTCTTTCTTTCTTTTTTTTTTTCCATTACATATAGTGATGTATTAGTAAATTCCAGTTGCCTTTCTTCTTGTTGGGTGAACCTGCTACTAAGGGGAACTATTTGGGAGTGGAAAGAAGGAACAGGAAGAGCCATCATTTCTTCCATGCCTAGGAGTGTACTTTTGCTGCATTCTGTGATCAGGTATCTTTACAAATGAAGCCCACTTCATACAAACATAAAAGAGAAGGGGGGCAAGTAATGCAGTGTCCTCTGTCACATGGAAAGAGAAGTCACATTAGGTGGTGAAATTATTATACAAGCCAATAATGCACTGTGGAATTGTATGCCTGAAACTTTTGTAAGTCTTGCTAACAGATGTCACCCCAAAAAGTCTAACAATAAAAATGAATTTTTAAAAAATTAAAAAAACAATAGAACAGAGATGTAAGGAGTAAGTGCACCCAAGAGAAATAAACCTAAGAGAATAAAGGTCTTTTTTATTTTACACTTTTAAATAAGGAAGGAGTCATATATCATCCGTATTTCTTACCAATGTTTAGCCCCCCTAAGTTCTGTTAGAAGATAAAGCACTATAAGATAGACAAGAAAATATACCCTTTTTCATTGCACTAAGAACTTGCATTTTGTCTTACTTTAATGGTAAACAAATAATAAAATAAACCAAAGGAAAAACACCATGCAGGTATTTCTAAGTCCCATTGCCTGTAATGTCACCTCAAAACTGATACTATAAATGTGACATAGGCAATTTTCCTTGGAGAAGCATTTTCCTGCTCATTAACTTATTTTATCTTAACACATGGTGTGATGGGAAAGTCATCATGCCTTGAATCAGAAAGTTTGTTTATATTTGGGCAAGTCACTCCACCTCTCCAAGCATACTTCCTCTTCTATAAAATGAGAAGAGTAATACCTACCCACTTGACAGGTTAAGAAAGTAAGATTAAGTGACTTGACTTGCCCAAGGTAATATCACATGGCTGGCAGAGGCAGAAACTGGAACTCAGGTCTTTTGTTTTCTTTAGGATTCCTTGACAGTTATTGTAAATAATTGCTACTGTTTTATATTTAAGTATATAAAATTGTAAAAGTTTTTCTTAATAATGAATTAATTTCTTAACACATTTAGGCTCATTATAAATAATATAGGTAATTTTTTAAGCGTGCAATAAAATATCCAAGTCACATTGCTCTACCCACTAAGATGAATGGAATAGCCAACATCTCCTATGCATACCAGGTCTATTCAGAAAGTATCCAGTCATGTAATATGCAAAATAGAAGCATTTATTAAGGAAGATACGAGAAATACTGTACATGGGACAAAGATGTCTCAGTCCCTTTCAATCACTGATCTTTGTTGATTACAGCCTGTACACATTCCACATTCTCAGATGTTCGGCTTGCTGCAGGTCTTCCAGAACGTGGACCACTTTCAACAGATCTCGACCATCTTTGAAGTGTTTGTGCCACACTTTTATTTGTGCAGCACTCATTGCAGCATGCCCAAAAGCTTTATGAATCATCGAAATAGTTTCTGTGAGGAATATTCAAGCTTAACACAAAATTTGATGCAAATTTGTTGCTATACTTGCTCAGTTGCTTTATTTTTTTAATGTTTGAAAACATCTTATTTACTTATTTTTCAATTACATTTGACATACAATGTTTTTTGGTTTCAAGTGTACAGCGTAGTGATGGGACAATTATATAACTTACAAAGTCCTCATTCCAATACATCTGGTTCCCATTTGACAGCTATTTAGTTATTAGAATGTTATTGACTGTATGCCTATGCTGCACTTTACATCCCTGGGACTATTTAGTGACTATGACTTTGTACTTCTTGATTGCTTCCCCTTTTTCACCTACCCCTCTAGCTCTCCTCCCATCACCCCCATAAATCTAGTACATATCTGACACCATACATAGTCAGTCATTGCAACATTATTCACCATATTCCCATGCTATATTCTACATCCACCTATTACTTTGTAACAACCAAACTAAACTACCCAGTCCCCTCCCCTTATTTCATCCACTCTGTCAACCCTCCTCCCATCTGTCCATAAACTGAATGTTCTCTATGAATAGATCTATGAATCTATTCCTGTTCGGCTTGTTTGTTTTTAACTTTGGATTTCACCTATAAGCAAAGGGAATTTGCATCTGTCTTCCTCTGTTTGTCACTCCACACAGTGCAATACCCTCCATGTCTTTTGATTTAAACCTTTAATGCATATAACTTGAAAGCAACTGTTGATAGACATGTAGCCATTGCTATTTCATTATTTATAATTTTCGCTTTTTCCTATCTTAAAGAAATCCCTCTAATATTCCTTGTGGTACTGGTGTGGTGGTGATGAACTCCTTCAGTTTTTTCAGCTTTTGTCTGGGAAGCTCTTTATCTGTCCTTCAATTTTGAATGATAGCCTTGCTGGATACATTAATCTTAGTTGTAGATGATTGATTTTCATTATGTTGAATATTTTCTGCTATTTTTTTCTAGCCTGCAAAGTTTCTGATGAGAAATCCACTGAGAGTCGTATGGGTGCTCCCTACAAGTTACTATTTACCTTTCTCTTGCTGCTTTTAATATTATCTCTTTGTCTTTAATTTTTGCAATTATGATATGTCTTGGTGTGGGCCTGTTTGGTTAATCTTGTTTGGGACTCTCTGTACTTCCTGGGCTTGTATGCCTATTTCCTTTACCAGGTTAGAAAATTTTTCAGTTATTATTTCTTCAAATAGGTTCTCAATTCCTTGCTGTTACTCTTCCCCTTCTAATAGTCCTATGATGCTAATGTTGTTATGCTTGATATTGTCCCAGAGGAATCTTAGACTATCATCATTTTTTTTAATTCCTTTTCTTTTTGCTGTTCCAATTGGGTATTATCTGCTATCTTCTCTTCCAGTTCACTGATTCACACCTATGCTTCATCTAGTCTAGAGAGTCTTTCTATTCCATTATTCATTTCCTTTATTGTAGTCTTTCTTTCTGTCTGGTCTCTTTTAATGGATTCTATGTCTTTCTTTATGCTTGCTATCACTGTGTTAAAATTATCACTCATTTCTCTGATCATTCTATAACCATTGGCTATGTAAAGTTTTCAATTTTATGTCATAAAACATTGCCTCCTTTTCCCTGTTAGATTTCTTGCAATTATATTTTTTGCTAGTTTTGTTTGTTTTACCACTTTTTATTATTCAATTAAGTACTATAGAGAGAAATCATGTGATTCATCCTCACTCTATCATTTTTCCCCAGGTAGTATTAGGGAAAAATAAAATTATCTTATACTCATCACATTTTTATATTTCATTCTTTCAAAATAAAATATATACTTATATATACCCACTTTGTACCAGTCATTAAAGTTATACTCCCACTGGCCAGAGGAGAAAAAAATTTCCATGATGCAAAATCTGCATGATCTCTTTCTCCAGCCTCTCCAAACTGTGTCAGCCAGTACTTTGGATTTGATCACTTTGATAATCCATAAACTTTTTAAGGTCCCTAATACTTATATATACCCACAACCTTGTCTACATCACCAGCATAACTGCTTTTCTCTCTCTCTCTCTCTCTCTCCACTTCTAAAAGCTTTGACAGAAACAGAAAGATCTCTGTACCACAAAGGTAGACTGGTAGTATTCAAATAACTGTACAATTGACAACACAAATAACAATCAAAGTAATTGATATAAGTCTTAGATATACAGGTTGATATTTACATGTGTATTGTAAGAAAAGAAGAGAAAAAAATCAACTTTATTAACTAAATAGGTATCTGTGAATTGTTTTTATCCCCAGGAACTTTAGCTTTCAAAGGAGACCATTCAACTTCTGCAAGCATACAGGAAAAAAACCAGGAGTGGCTCTGACCCTGAACCTAGTTATCCCCTAAGGCTTAGTTTGCTTTAATTTAATGAAGAAAGGATAACATGTCCATTAGTTTTGCTAACTTCTTGTGCAAAAAGGGTTGTTAAGACTGAGCGTGATTGGCAATCTCTCCAATTTTTGTTGAAAGGATGTTATCAAGCAGCAGAGCACTTTTCAGGTTGAGTGCTGCCGTGCACATAGTCTTCGTGAAGCAAGTGAACACATGGTATTTGTTCTATAACTAGAAATATAAATTTCTGCACAATAATATCCCACTATTTGTAAAGTATTTCTTTGCAGTAAGTATAGCCTGTTACCTAGTCATATGTTGCAATGAGTCCCACACCCTTCTTCAGAAGATTGATTTATATGTGTATGTTAAAGTTTAAATGTATGTTAAGCTTCTTGCTTCAACACTTTTGATGGTGTCTTACATTTTATGGAATTATTTCAATTAAGCAAGTGTGGAAATTGGAGTATTTGTGTATCTTGTAGTCAAGTGTAGCAAAAATTCCCTTAGAGGCTATAATCTGGTAATAAGTTAATATTGGTCAAAGAATATGACATGCTTTTTTTATTTTCAATGTCAGTCAGTCAAATATAATACCTTTTTCAGATACACAATTAAAACCATTAAGAGAAAAAGTAAAGTTTTCAGATATATGAAGGATCTAGGTTTTCTCAAACTCTATCATCTAAAATTTTATTTCAAGATTCAAAAATCTTATTATAGGTTTGAAATACTTTAGGCTGCTAACCCATTAAATTTCTGAAATTTATATGTGAATGATTATGATAGTTTAGTTAACTATGATTCTTAATGTGCATCATGTATACCTTCTTCTCTTGATAATAAATTGTGATCTTTCAAAGAAAAATAAATCTATTCCCTGCTTTCTGCCCAAGCTCATGGGTGGAACATTTGGTTTGATCTTAATACAAATATATTCTAAATACAATAAGCATAATACAGTATCTGGACCATTTAGTGCTTGGCTGTTGAAGGGCAAAGAGATATTCCCAATTGAAACATTTATACCACCTATCTGATTCTTTTTCTACAAGGTCTAGAACCAAGGCCAGCACACACAGCTGTTTCAGGAAATTTCTTTTATATAAATCAATGAAAGCTTGAAATAGAGGAAAATTTGTGGGCTTCTAGTCAAAATGGCAGAGTAAGTAAGCACTGTGATTGCCTCCTCCAGATCATATCAAAATTATAACTAAACTACAGAACACTGTCACTGAAAACTGCCTGAAGTCTAGCTGAACAGAAGTCCTATAACTAATGATATGCAAAAGAAGCTACACCAAGACTGGCAGGAGGAGCAGAGAAGCAGAACAGGCTGGTCCCACACCCACATGTTGTGGTTAAAAATCAGGAAGGATATCTCAGCTTCAGATGTCTCCCTGAAGAGCAAGGGGTCTCAGCCCCATGTTAGGCTCCCCAGCCCAAGGTTCCAGTGCAGGGGAGAGAAGTCCCCACAACTTCTGGCTGTGAAAAACAGAGGAGATTGTGGCTGAGTGAGACAGGCTGCTGGAGCCCCAGGGGTTCCTGTTAAAGAGATTGTGTGCAGACTTACTCATTGATGGACTCACTCACTTTGAGCTCCAGCACCGGAGCAGCGGTTTAAAAGGCTCCAGGGACATACAGGGAGGAACTGAATTGTCTAGCTTCAGAGAAAGGGCTAGAGGGGCCACTTTCTCCCAAACAGAAGTGCTAGCAGAAGCAATTGTTCCTTTGTTGAGCCTTCCCCTCACCCAGCCTGCATGAGCGGTGGACACCATGTGAGTATTCATCAACCTAGCTAACACCATTTGCCCCTCTCTGGTGATTCCCTGAGACCCTGCCTCACCCAACTTGTGGGCCCACCAAAACTTCTTCCTTCAGCTTTTCCATACAAATGCCCTGCCTTGGCACATGCTGTAGACTTTCCTAGAATTGCTCAAAGGTTGACAAACCCCAAATAAGCAACATCTGACCTCTGTGTGTCCCATACCTTTTGCTAAGCAGCCTCAAGCCCAGCACTAGCAACACCCAGCCTCAGTTTCCACATTAGCCTCTCCCATAGTGAAAACCATTTGTTAATCCCTTTGTAGCTCATATCAAGTGTCTCACAGGCAGAGACTGACCTTGGCCTGCAACAGAGCCCCTCCCAAGAGGCTCCAAAACATACCTGCTAGCCAGATTCAGAGCACACCAGAGTACCACACAACCACCTCCAAAAATGACACACCCAAAGAGCTGACTCAGCAGGCACCAGAGCCCTGCTAAAGTGAATTCTGTTTCTTAGGGTCAGTCCCTGCACAACAGCTCCTTCAATGTAGTCATGACCAGTCCTCACAACCAGTCAGCCTCAGTGTTAATTCCTCTTATTGTCATGCCAACAGCAATCCAGGCTCAACTACAACAGGAGAGCACACACAACCTATAGGGAGCGTGTGAGCCAGAAGCCAGGTCTTTTGAGAAAACAGGTTTAGCAAGGCTACCTGTGTGCTTGGAATCCACAGTTCAAGGGTCTTGCAAGGCAGCCCAGAGCTGGTTGAACAAGGACATAACTCAGGATGTGGTTTCTGGCTCAGGGGGAAAAGAAAAATATGACATTGTGAGCAAAGTTGCTTGGTTTCTGGGAGTAACCTACTATATAATTCATGACTCACATGCTCAAGAAAAAAAATAGTAGAATAGGTTGTGCTTCAAGGTTAATTGGCAAGATATTGATTAAATGTAGTCATCTGGGACTGTAACGAGCTGGGAGAAAAACACAATATATATCTCTTGGTTGAGATATACTTTCCAGTTTTTGTACCTTTGACCTTCCCTGCTGTTTTTCTTGCCCTATAAAATAAACGTGTCTCCATCAGAACTCAGAGAACTACCTGGCCCCAACTTTCTCTTATGTCTCCGTCTGTGTCTATGTGTTTTTTCTCAGTTCCCTTCGCCTCCCCTTCAGTTCCCTGTTCCCCATGCAGGTTGCAGCAACAACCCACAAAAAGAACACACTTGGAACACCCAGCTCAGGTGACCAGGGAGACTGCCACAGAACCCCAGAGGGCACCTACTACATAAGGCCATTATACTAAGACCAGGAGACATAGCAGCCCTATTTAATACATAGAAACAAACACAAAGAGGCAGGCAAAATGGGAAAACAAAGAAACAGGTCCCAAATAAAAGAACAGAACAAAGCTCCAGAAAAACAACCAAGAAAAATGAAGACAAGCAATCTACCAGATACTGAGTTCAAAACAATGGTTATAGCCATGCTCAATGATCTCAGGGAAAACATCAACAAAGAGATAGGAAACATAAAAATGGAGTCAAAAATCATTTTTAAAAGCCAATCATAAATGAAGAGCACAATAATTGAAATGATTAGAGGAAATCAACAGTAGATTAGATAAAGCAGAGGATCAAATCAATAATTTGGAAATAAGGTAGCAGAAAAAACCCAATCAGAACAGCAAAAAGAAAAGATATTCCAAAAAATGAGGACAGTTTAAGGGGTCTCTTGGACAACATCAAGTGTACCAACATTTACATTATAGGGCTACCAGAAGGAGAAGAGAGAGAGCAAGGAACTGAAAAGCTATTAGAAAAAATAATGACTGGAAATTTCCCTTACCTGGCAAAAACAAACAAATGAAAAGGGGCATACAAGCTGAGGAAGCACAGAGAATGCCAAATAAGTTTAACCCAAAGAAGCCCACATCAAGACATCATTATTAAAATGTCAAAAGTTAAAAAATCAAAGAGAAAATTTGAAAAGAGAAAATCAGTTAGTTACCTACAAATAAACTCCCATAAGACTGTCAGCTGATTTCTTAACAGAAACTTTACAGGCCAGAAAGAAATGGCACAAAATATCCAAAGTGATTCAAAGCAAGAACTGACAACAAAGATTACTCTACCTAGCAAAGCTGTCATTTAGAATCGAAGGACAGATAAAGAGCTTCCCACACAAGAAAAAGCTAGAGTTCATTACCACAACACCAGTATTACAAGAAATATTGAAGTTCCTTCTTTACAGAAAAGAAATAAAAAGATACAAAATATGAATAATAAAATGACAATAACTACATACCTATCAATAATTACTTTAAAATGTAAGTGGATTAAATGTTCCAATCAAATAATTTGTGGCTGAATGGATAAGAAAATAAGACCCTTACATATCTTGCCTACAAGAGACTCACTTCAGATTGAACAACACATACATACTGAAAGTAAGGGGTATGGGAAACAATATATCATAAAAATGGAAACAAACAGAAAAGGCTGGAATAGCAGTACTTATATTCAACTAAATAAACTTTAAAAGTTTAAAGAGCTATATAACAAGAGACAAAAAAGAACTCCATAATCCACTTTTGAGTATTTACCTGAAGGAATCCAAAACACTAATTCAAAAATAAGCATGCTTGCATATGTCCATTGCAGTGTTATTTATAATAGACAAGATATGAAAGCAACCTAAGTGTCCATCAATAGATGATTGGATAAAGAAGATGTGGTACACATATACGCTGGTATATTACTCAACCATAAAAAGAATAAAATCTTGCCATATGCAACAACATGGATAGACCTGGAGGATAATTATACTAAGTTAAATAAGTCAACAAGAGAAAGACAAATGTCATATGATTTCACTTACATGTGAAATCTGAAAAACAAAATAAATGAACAAAGAAAATAGAAATAAATTCATAGATATAGAGAACATTTTGACAGTTGCCAAATGGGATGGGCACTGTGTGGATGGGTGAAAAAAGGGAAGGATTAAGAAGTACGGGTTGGCAGTTAACAAAATAGTCATGGGGATATAAAGTATAGCATAAAAATACAGTAAAAGATATTGTAATAACTGTGTATGGTGTCGTGTGGGTAGTAAATGTATCAGGGTGATCACCTTATAAGTTATATAAATGTCTAATCACACCGTGTTATACACCTGAAACTAATATAATATTATATGTCAACTCTAATTGAAAAAAATAAAGTTATTTTTAAAAATTTGAATGTGAAGTTGAGAAGGAGACCAAGATATTAAGCCAATGTATAGAATCTAAAATGGTTACAAAACACTGAGCCTTAATCAGGCAACAGCAAAAGGGAATCAAAAAGCCAATAAATGCTAGGTTATACAAGTATCAGAAAGAGGGCTGTTGTACAAGACTAACTTCTACCATCTTCTGCAGCACTGTGCTTAGAAAAGCCAGCTCCATTTAAAGGCAAACACCAGATATTCACTTGTTATGATACCTAGATCATCAAGTATCTATAAAGCTAAAATACGCATTTACATGTTATCGTGTATCTGAGCATAATGCTGTCATAAAGTGTCGCATCCCGCATGATACCAGCGGTGGGAAATGAGGAGGGTGATGCAAAGTTAAGAAAAACAGTAGCCAAGAATATATTATAAGCGGGTCCAAGGGACCCCAGCCTCAAGAACTGGGGTCCAACGCAAAGCTTTTATTAGTCGGCACACAAGGAAGTGAAGCTGATTTTTTCCCAGGTCTGTGAGTTACATGCCTCAAAACTGCTTTTTCTGAAATTCCCCATTTGGCTCTAGCAGGTACTTAGCCTTCACACACCAGCGTTTAACCCCAGGGGGAAGTCATTGTTATTGCAAAGACATCCATTAAGGGGGAATGGCCGATATCATTCCATCGGATCGCAGAGTGAGATGTACGTGGGAAGCAAGGCAGCCAGGGGGCAGGAGATGAACCTCAGAGAGGGTGAGGGTCTGTGCCTCACCTCTGTTGAGCCCAAGCTCTTTCCTCATGGCCCCTATGTGACTGTGCCTGTCTTAGGTTGGTCCTCCCTTGAGGAATCTTACCCATCATTGACTAACCAGCCATCCTTTGGGGCCATATAGGGTGACGTGAGGTATGCGAGTGAGGGAGGAACAGTACCCCCAAGAGAGGGTCAGTTCTGTCTCCTAGATATTCCATGCCCCCGTGGTCTCCATGCCCAGCTCCTGCCTTAGGATGTCATGGGGAATGCGTGGGGGGACAGACAGGTCGGCAGCTGGAAGGCAACAATATAGTTTAAACTTAAGCTTTATAAGCGGCATAACAAATCACAGGAGATGAAGGTCTGAGGATAGACCTGTTCCTGGAAAGCACGTGTACAATGATATTCCCAGAAGGGATTCCAGAGGAACACAGTGTGGGTTTAGTAATAGACATTCTGGGGAATGTTTGGGAGGAACTAAAATGCTGTTAATTGCACTATCAAATCCCTTGCCCTTCGTGCAGACCACACTCAAATACTACAGCTTCATATTCAGTCAGGAACAGAAGAGAAGATTGGGAAACTTCTCTTACTAGACAGTAAGCAGATATAACAGCCTCAGAATCACAGCTCTACTGAATCCCCTCATCATTAAATTGTATTTTTAATAATCAGAGGCCCAAAGGATGTCAGCTAGTTAAGAATCACTTCTCTTCAGAACCCAGCTACCAGAGACTAATTCCTGACAGCACTTGAACAGGTATCCCAGCAACAGCACCTTTCCCCGACTAATTATAGGGCCAGCAGGGCTTCTCATCCCTGTATTTCCTTTCTTTTTCTTCCTTCTCTCTCTTTAGACACTTCTCCAACTCAGCCTCTGTATCTCTCTAAATCTTGAATTCTCTGTGTCCTACTTAATCTTCAGAGAGCCTCCTCATGACTAATTTTATCAGGGTTCACACCTTCTTCGCAAGCACTTTTATGTTGCCTACTGTTACACAATGAGTTCCCTTCGTGTTCTTCCTTTTGGAATAGTCCATCTTTTCTCTCATTTTTTTTCTAACTTTTCTTCTTTCCCCTAGCATCTGGGGGCTCCCTCATTCCTCACCGTATCACCTAATCTTAAACAAGAGTAATTTTTGTCATAATTTACTCTCCAGGAAAAGAGCTAAATATTTAGCTCTATCGTAGTTTCAATAGACATTCTTCCTTGCTTACCTGAACTCCATTACTCTCGCTTGCTTCCTTTCTAGCACAGCTCGGATTTTATTCATCACTAGCAATATTCCACGTAGCCGTGTGATCCAGAGGAAGTTAACTCCACTTGGGAGTCAACTGCAGAAGGCGATTCCCAATTAGTGTAAGCCAGCTGCCATTCTTTTTCCCAAGTACAGTCTTAGAAGAAGGGAATTTGTTCTGCTGAGTGAGAGATGAGAGGAACTCTGCTGGGAACTTATGGGAGAAGAATTTCCGTGGTCTTAAGAAGACCCCAGATGAAAGCCACCTCTTTCTTCTAAATGCCGTCATCATGCTTGGATATGAGGCCTGGATCTGTGTTTACTATCTCACACCAACCTGAAATTAAATCCAGCATGTGAACAAGGAATTGTCTAAGCCGTCAGAGAAGTAGAGCTGGAGCACTGCCATCCTGCCCACAGAACCTCATACTTCCCATGACGTGGGATAATAAATGTCATTGCTGTTCAACAGAATTTGAGTAAAAATTTTTCTGATACTTTCAATCAAAAGTATCCTAGTTAATACGAATATCATCTACTTTGCGGAGTGCCATGCCAAACTGTAGCTCTACCCCAAGATGACTTAAGCAAATGGATTACTTTCTCTAAGCTTCATTATCTTAATTGATCTAGCCAAAACATCCCTGTGAATACAAATGAGAGCATATTAAAATGTGAGTTCTGAGATTCTTACCCTCTCCCTCTTGATATTAAGATGGCAAGTCCTGGTCCCCAGTTGTCTCCATGACCCTAAGGGAACTTCCATGTATTCATGAATCAGCTTTGATTTAGAACCCAGAGCTTCAGGCCTTACAGTTCCATGTAGCTGCTGTTTCAAGTGGGGCCTTCATTCTCATTCTACTTCTGCTACATAGATATCAGTGGAGATAGAGCCTATATGCCGGGATGGTGGACCTGAAATACCACTCCAGCCTCTCCATGCCAAGGATCTCTGCCACCATTCTTGCAAAATAAGGAAGAGAGTGCTTCTTAAGTATTTAGCTGAGAAGGCTCCCACAACATGCTTATTTGAGTCATCCCACAGCAAAATTTCTTGTGCTCTGAGGGGTTTCAGCATCCAGAGATGTTACTTTCAATTCACATACGGTGTCTGTAGTAGATGTTGCAGACAGCTTTTTTTTTCACTGAAGCTAGACTATTAAAAACACTTCTCAGACCCCTTTCTTCAGCTGGGGGTTTTGTATGTAACCTAGCTTCTCTGAGCAGATACATTCACATGAGATTTAGAAGACAAGAGTGATATGAAGGCTACACTTTTGCTGCTTTTGCCATATTTTTTTTTGCTGGCAAGCATGGTTATGGAAGCAGTAGAATTTTCTGCAACAACAATAACAGGACTCCCTTCCTTAGTGGTATTGACAGTCAGGGCATGGGGTATTCATTTTTCCAGCATGGACCATGGCAGAGGTTGACTAGAGCTAGAGCCAACACTGGTGGTGGTATCTTCTGGTTCCTCAGCTTGTGGATGGGGTGTGCTGTTCTGCTTCCAGCAGCTTCCTGATTTCTTCACTCCTGATCATGATAGCCCTGTGACAATGATAGCCCTGACTGACCAATTCTACAGTATTCTTTAGGATGTCATTCTTAGAAACTCAGCCTAATTCTGGGCCCTCTGGTTCTTCCAACCTTATAGTATACATCTATGTTAAGTCACTTTCTGCTTAGCTTCTATGATCTGGAACTGAAACCCTGATAGATATATAGCCCATTACTCCCTAGGGTAAAAACAAACCAACAGAGTAGTAGAATGAGAACAAAATCTATTACCAATACCATACTGATACCCCAAAAAACCACCATGCCCCTCTGAAGAACAGGCCGTATTGCTGTGTTTAACTTGTAATGCTAGACTTCCCCCAGGCTGATAGCAACTTCACTCTCAGGGGATCCATTTTGTTCTCGAAAGCCAGCATCAGTCAGGATTACATGAATCTGTCAAATATACCCATTTATACTTGAAATTTAGTGCCTAGCAAGTACAAATTTTGAGCCCTTTGCCCAGAAACTCTTACAATCTCTGTGGATCTGTGGGTATAAATGGACACAGTTGTGAAGGGTATATCTCAGCTATTTCCCCTTGCAGGAGCCTCTGTGCCCTAGATCCTGCCTGGACAGAGAAGACTGTTCCTAATTTAAATTCCTAGGAGTCTCTGTCGGGCTAAGACACCCTGCTATATCTATGAAACAGACATGCTTTAGTTGTTATGAGGATCCAATAAGATAACAGGTGAAAATACTGAGCGCTATACCTGTACCATAGCAAGTGCTAATGCTTTATTTCCAAACAGTTCAGTTTAAGGTAAAGGAGGTAGTCAACGCAATTCTTATTAAATGATTTCTAATTATTTTAAACATTTTTCTGGGTGCATTTACTGGGGCTGATTTAACATTATGTAGTTTTCTTTTTCATGCACTTTTGCATTCAAATGCTAGAAAAACATCATTTTCAAGTATTCTATTTCTTAAACATATTTCTCAAGGCTTTCTAAATAGAGCTCACCAATTATCCATTAATTCAACAAATATTTATTGAATGCTTTGAGTTTGGCCCTGTTTTAGACATTGGAAATATAATTGAAAAGGCAACAATTTCCTTGCATTTAAAAAGTTTTCACTCTGGAGGAGGTTACAAACAATTAACAAACAAAGGTATAAAATATTCCTAAGCTGAGGCTATGGTGAAAACCAGGTAAATTTTTTTCTTTCTCTCTTTTCTTTTTAATCTAGCTGCAATCGTCTTCCTTCATTCCTTTTTTCCTTCATTACTTCCTTTCTTCTCTCCTTTCCTTCCTTCTTCTTTCCTTCCTTCCCTCCTTCCTTCCCTCCTACCTTCCTTCCTTCTTCCTTTCCCTCAATAAATATTACCCAATAACTGCTTATTGCCACACACATCCCTTAGAAATAGAGCTATAGTAGAAAACAAAAAAGACAAACATCTTCAGTTTTGGAGCATGTACAGAGGGTGCCGAAAAAATGTATACACACTTTAAGAAAGAAAGAAACTATTTAAATTGTAATACTCAATATATACCAATAACAAAAGATAAATACAAATCACATTTGACTTCTGCAATTATAAGAGGTATTCAAAGTGGTTACCATCAACATCAGACACTTCTGATTACTGCAAACTATTGCTTGAGCAACATTGACCAAAGTGTTCACTTGTTATCACTGTGCATGTCATTTCAATTTCTTCCTGAAGTGTAGCCAGTTTTCTATGTTTTCACCACACCTTTTAATGTCCCTCATAAGTAGAAGTCAAGGGGTGTTAAGTCAGGAGAGCATGTGGGAAACCCAAACAACATTCTCAAATTTCAAATACCATTTCAAAATGGTCTTGCATTCCTCAAATAACAATCATGCATCTGCCATTTTCTTTGACTGTCCTGCGTGTCACACAGTGACACTAGCATTTATTTGATTAATGCCATCTTTTGAGTGAACATCATACTACACTTACTATGGCAATTCAATTCAAATTTGAAAAATAATACATAGATAACATGTTTTTTGGGATCCCTGGTATTTTGACCAGAGAAGATAGGCAATAAATACTTAAAATAAACAAATAATAAAATTCACTTAGTACAGGAAAAAAGTTAAATGATTATTTTAAGTGACTAAAAGATAGGAGGGCACTACTTTAGATAGGATTGTCAAGGAGGCTAAGAACTGAAAGATAAGAAGAAGTCAGCCATTTGAAGAGCTATGAAAAAGGCATACAAATAAAGAATAGCAAGTTCAAAGACCACAAGGGACAGACATTTGGTTCTTTAAGAAAGAGAAAAGAGGTCAGTGTGGCTGGAACTCTGAGCAAATGGGAGAATGAAGAGATGAGATTACAGGGTGGGCAAGGGAAAGACCATATGGAAGTCTTAGGACAAGGTAAGGAATTTGGGCTTTATTACAAATGTGTTGAAAGAAATCAAAAGAACCTTGGTTTTTTCATCTGCACATCTCTTACGGTTCCCAGACTTTGGGATACCATGGCCTGTATTAAAATACCAACTTTCCATATCAAATCTGAGCATTAAAAAAAAAAAAAAGAGTATCACAATATACTATCATCTTATTTTTTTAATAGAGGATTTTCATCAATACTAATGAAGCAAAAGGTAAAAAGCGTCATCTTAGCATTTCTTATCATTTTTTTAAATTAGCATTATAAAAAATTCACTGCACTGTCCTTTTACTTTCTTATTTCACCTTAGACCACTAAATGACGTTTGTCCTCAGTCAGAGTTTTAGAAATACTTCTCTTTATATATATATCTATTTTATCTTTTCCTATAATCATTTTCCTTTTTAAACTATGAAACATTTCATGTTTTCTTTTAAATCCGTTTTTTTCAAAATAGGGATAGTCTCCTACTTATGTTCCAGGCTTAAGAATATGATGCTTAAAGTGAAGAAATTTCAGAGTATTAGATTTCCAGATGAATGTTTCTAATTTGGATGACAATGTCTTTGAGAATAGACTGTGATTTCTTATATATTATAGCTATTTATAATGCTGTGATAGTCAGGATTTTCCCGAGGAACAGAACCAATAAGATATTGACATTTATTATAAAGTGTTCATAAGATTATTAAGATTGAGAGGTTCTACAATTGGCTATCTATAAGCTTGAAACCAAGGAAAACCCATCAGTGGTATATTTGAAGGCCTGAGAGCCAGAAAGCCAATGAAGTAGGGCCTGATACTGAAGGCTTGAGAATCAGGAGCACTAAAGGCAGGAAAGGATGAATGTCCCAGCTCAATCAGTCAGGCAGAGAGAAAATTTGATCTTCCTCTGTTTTTTTTTTTTTTTTTTTTTTAATTCAGGCCCTCAATGGATTGGATAATAAACTTCCCATATTGGAGAGGGCCATCTGCTTTATTCAAATGCTAATTTATTCCTGAAACACTTTAACAGACACACCCAGAAATAATGTGGAGCAAGATACATAGAAATCCCATGGCTTAGTCAAGTTGACACATAAAATTAACCATCACAAAAGTATACGCTATAGTATGAGAATCATTACCTACTTTGCTTTCCATCACACTGCCACTGGCTTTTATGGATTGAAAACAAATTTCTTTGTCAGTTAGTTGTGATGAGATGCAATCAGTTATCCATGCCTGCAAAAGTTGCTTCCCATGAGATGTATGATGTACCTTGGAAGCTCTCCTGAATGGAAGAAAAAACCTATAAGTCATTAACTACCAGGAAACATTTCTTCAAACTTCTATTTTATAAAATGAGAGCATGTTTGGCAAAATGTTTGAATTTTTAACACATATTTTTAGTCTCAAAATTTTCTGAGATAATTGCCTCCCAAAATAGTAACTTAAATTCTAATAGCAATAAACAAATAATCTCATTATTTTTAATAAAAGAAAATACATAAAATAAGAATATTTTAAGAAAGTACATTTTAGCAAATAGTATGTCAGTAACTGAGGCTCAACAATAGAAAGACACACATGGTTCACACAAGAAACACACCAAGAGCACCTGCCCCAGGTAACCAAAAAGACTACACTATTGAGCCTTACAGCATAGCTATTACATAAACACACTCTACTAAAACTATGAGACACAGCAGCCCTACTTAATACATAGAAAGAAACACAGAGTCAGCCAAAATGGGGAAACAAAGAAGCATGTCTCAAGTAAAAGAACAGAACAAAGCTCCAGCAAAATAGCTAATCAAAATAGAGACAAGCAATCTACCAGATGCAGAGTTCCAAACACAGATTATAAGGATGCTCAATGATATCAGGGAGAACTTCAACAGAGAGATTGAAGACAAAAATAAAGATAGAAAACAAAAAAGAACTAGTCAGAAATAAAGAATACAATAACTAAAATGAATCAACAGTAAACGAGATGAAGCAGAGGATCAAATTAACAATTTGGAAGATAAGGTAGCAGAAAATACCCATTCAGAACAGTCAAAAAAAAAAAAAGGAAATAAAAAATAATCCAAAAACATTAAGACAGTTTAAAAGGTCACTTGAACATCAAGCATACCAATATTTGCATCATAGGGTTACCAGAAGGAGAAGAGAGAGCAAGAAGTTAAAAATCTATTTGAAGAAATAATGACGGAAAACTTCCCTAACCAGGCAAAGGAAATAGACATATAAGGCCAGGAAGCATGAAGAGTCCTGAACAAGATGAACCCAAAGAGGCCCACATCAAGACACATCATAATTAAAGTGCCAAAATTTAAAAATAAAAAGAGAATATGAAAAGAAGCAAGAGAAAAGCAGTTAGCTACCTACCAGGGAACTCCAATAAGACTGTCAGCTGATTTCTCAACAGAAAGGAGTGGCACAAAATATTCAGTGATGCAAAGCAAGGACCTGCAACCAAGATTACTCTACCTAGCAAGGCTATCATTTAGAATTGTAAGACAGATAAAGAGCTTCCCACACAAGAAAAAGCTAAAGGAGTTCATAACCACCACACTAGTATTACAAAAAATGTTAAAGGTACTTCTTAAAGAAAAAAATAATAAAAAGATAAAAAATATTAGTAATAAAATGGTAATAACTATATATCTATCAATAATTACTTTAAATGTAAGTGAAGTAAATGCTCCAATCAGAAGATAAGGTGGTTGAATTGATAAGAAAACAAGACCCTTACATATGCTGCCTATAAGAGACTCATTTCAAATCAAAAGACACACACATACTGAAGATACTAAGATGGGAAAAAACAATTTCAGGAACATGGAAACAAATGAACAAGCAAAATAAAAGCTGAGGTAGTAATACTTATACTAGACAAAATAGACTTTAAAACAAAGGCTGTAACAGCAGACAAAGGAGTCAGAAATCCCCCTTCTGGCTACATATCCAAAGAAACACAGAATGCTACTTGGAGCAGACATGTGCATCATATGTTCATTGTACTGTTGTTTACAATGGCCAAGATGTGGAGGCAGCCTTGGTATCTGTCAATGGATGAATAAATAAAGAGGAGGTGGTGTGTGTATTCAATGTAATATTGCTTGGCCAGGAAATGGGTTATTGCCATCTGTGATGGCATGAATGGACCTGAAGAATTGCAGACAGCAAAAGACAAATGCAATGTAGTTTCCTTTATGTGTGGAATCTAAAGAGCAACAAACAAACAAACAAACAAACAAAATAGAAACAAACTCATGGATAAAGTGAACATAATATCAATTTGCCAGATGGAAGGGGATTTGGGGGTGGTTGATAAAGGGGAAGAGATTAAGAAGTACAAATCAGTTGTTACAAAGCAGTCGTGAGGATGTGGGACAGGGATGGGCAAGAGGTCAGTAGTGGTCTGCTAAGCAATTTGGGGGTGACTGTGTGAATAATAAAATGAATAACTAATGGACAGTGACACTTGGAAAAAATTAAAAGCAGCCCTTGCCCAGAAAGTCTGCTCAGGCCTGATGTAGGGCATAGCCTAATGAATATAATCAATAATATTGCAATAACTATCTATGGTGTCAGATGAATACTAGATTTTTTGAGGTGATAGATGGGAAGGGGGTTGGTTGTGCACCTGAAATTAATATAAAATAATACTGAATGTCGATTGTAATTAAAAATTTTTTAAGTGGTGGGAAGGTGAAGGAGAATCAGAAGTTTAAAGTCCCAGTTAAATCATGGGGATGTATTGAATAGCATAGGAAATATAGTCAATAATATTGTGATAGCACGGTATGGTATCAGATGGTTGCTAGACTTAATATGGTGATCACTTCTTTAGGTATTTAGATACTGAATAACTATGGTGCACACTTGAGCTAATATAATATTGTGTGTTAGATATATGCTAATAAAAATATTTTAAAGTTAAATAAATAAAATGTATACTTTATATATGATTACTTACAATAGAACTTTCCATTTCTTGCGAGTATATTTTACCTCAGATTCACTGCTTTATAAATGATCTTTTATCCTCCACAGTTCGGTATTACAGGTTTGTATTATAATCCCTTGAGATTTAGAAGATATGTATTCATACAAATATCAAAGCCAGGATCTTAACCCAGTTCTTTCTGACCCATGGTTCATTGGTTTATTTTAATTAGAAATTTTCTTCTATACATTTAAAAACTCTTTTAAACATGAATATAATAATTAACTAACTGGTATTCTATGGAAAGAAAGGTTACTATTAAATATAATAATAAAATAGTGTTCTTAATTTGGTATATTTACAGCTCAATTATATTTTAATAATATTTTCCTAATTACCTTATTAATACATAATGTGGAAAACTTGGGAAAACAAAAAAGAAACATTATCTCTTGAAATCCAAAAGTATCTGCTATCAATATTTTGATGTGTTCTACCAGTATATTCTAGTTCAAGTTTATGAGTTATAAATGCATTAAAAAGTTGGTACCATATTGCACATACTATTCTGTAGCTCACTTTTTAAATTTAACAATACAGTTATGCACCATATAAATGACACTTGGGTCAACATAAGACCTCATACATATATATGACTGTCGTGCCATTAGATTACAATGGAGTTGAAAATTTTCTATCACTTAATGATGCGTAGCTACCTAATATCATAACACAATGCATTACTCATGTGTTTGTGGTGATGCAGGTGTAAACATACCTACTGTGCTTGCAGTCGTATAAAAGTATGGCGCATACAATTACAATAGTAGGCTATACCATTAAGTTTGTGATATTAGGTCTATGATATTTGTACAACAAAATTGCCTAATGATGTATTTCTTTTAACATAATTCCATCATTAACTGACCCATCCATGTCTGTATACAGTGAACAATTTCCCCTGCTAAAATTACCTTTCCACAACATCATTTTTAATGACTTTGTATGATATACAAATATATTTTTAATATCTTATGTAGTTGGACATTTGTATTTTTCAATTTTTGCTAACATAAACAAAATTATGCTAAACATCCATATACACACAGTTCATCCATCCCTCTGATTGCTTTCTTAGCATGAGTTCACGGAGAAGTATCCCAGCAAATGGTAAAGGCTTTGTAACACATTGTGAGATTGCCCTCTAGAGAAATTATTATGTTTATGCTACCCAGTTGTGTATGTGAGTTCCCCTCTCCCTTTACCCTTACTCTTGGGAACTTTGAGAGATATAAAATTCATACAAATAAAAATGAAAACATCAGCTTTATTATTGTTAAAATGAAAGACTGCTTTAGATTTGTAGTCAGCCTTGATAATATCTGACCTCTAAGGGTAGTGGAATCAAATACATGGTGATGGAAAAAGAACTGACACTGAGTGGTGAGCACACAATGCAACACATAGACAAAGTACACCTGGAACCTGTGTATTTTACTAACCAATGTCACCCCAATAAATTTAATAATAATAATAATAATAATAATAATAATAATAATAATAATAAATGTGACATCTAAACCAGTCAGGTTTATAGGCTCTGTTCCTGCCTTGGGTGGACTTCCACAGGCAGCCTCCAGGGGGCCTGCCCAGTGAGCTGATCATACAGAAAATTACAGCCTTCCTTTTGGCAGGCCGGCTCAGAATTAGAACTGAGAAAGAATTTAGACAAGCTTGTTCAGTTGCTTCTCCACAGTCACTGCTGCTGCTATGGGAAGCAGTGCAGCATGACAGAGAGGGCTGGGAAGAAAGAAGCCAGAAGCGTTAGTCTAGCTGAAATCCCTCCACATGTAAACACGAATCAAATTGGAGGTTCTGCCCAAATGGTTGCCAATACTCTGCACTGAGTTGGTTGTCATTAAAAAGAAAATTTCTGTCTTGATAGAGCAAAGAGTCTTCTATTAATGCATTACTTTCATTACTAGAAGCCTAAACTTTTTTACTCTTTTGTGAATTTCTTCTTCATGACGTTTAACTATGTTTATATTGAAGAGTCATCTTTTGATGTTAATTTGTAATACATGATATGGAAAAATAATAATTTACTGTATCTATTACTAAAATTTCAATTTGCCACTGCTTATTTTTTGATAAAAACAGCTTTTATTTCTTTAAAACTATGTACCATTTTTAAGATCTGAAAATAAATCTATACAAAAAAGCGGGACATCTCTAATTATTGGAGACAACAACTGATAAGATTTTGATGTATATCTTTCCAGCCTTGATAAATGGATATAGAGATAGATGACTGGATAGAAAGTATATGTAAAAACAAGCACACACTTACCATTTTATAAAAACTGGATCACATTTGCTGTTTTGTAGCCTGGAACATTTGCATTACCACCCTAACAAATCTATCTTTACATATGTGTCGTGTTTTTTTCCTTAGGACATGTTTATAAGATGTTAGTTTTGATATAAAAAAAATGAACTCATATTGATTACACCTGAACAGTGTATATTGTTAACCACACCAATAACTTCAATAACATGGTGCAGATGAGAGAGATTTTCTACAGAAAGTTAAATTTATACAAGCACAGGCAGCAACAACTGTGGTACTCTTATTCTATCCCGGGGCTGGTAAGTTTATTTTTGTATCTATTGTAACATTCACATTAAATCCAGTACATTAAAAATGTGAGAAAATAAGTGTTTTTTGGAAACTAGGAACTTTGGATATATATCAAAGTTCTTTGTTGTGAATTAAAATATGGAAGTACATGAGCCTTCTCATTTTTCATTCCAATGAATTCTTATCTGTGGTTGCCCTTCTTTCCTTCTAGATTAGCAACTAGCAATCATCTTCTGTACACAGTGAATATTTTAGGCATTACAGGGCTAATGGTTTCTGTCACACTACTTCGCTGCCAGTGTAGAACAAGAGACACTAGAGGACATATGTAAACAAATGGATGCTGCCATATTCCAATAAAACTTTATTTATAAAAAAACATCAGGCCAAATTTGGCCCACAGGATTCAACTTGCAAATCCATGTTCTAGATGAACATAGGAATCATTTTGTTTGGGGGAAATTTTATTAAAATTCTATCAAGGGCTAAATTAATCTGGGGTTAACATTCTTACAATAGTGTGACTTCCCATCTTGGAGCAAGATACATCCCTAAATGGATTTAAATTTCTTTTATGTCCCTTACCAAATGATATATATTTTAAAAACTGTCCAAAGTATTTCTCAATTTCTTGCTTATATAGAGTACATACCAAGGGTCATGCTTTTTATTTTTGAGTCTGCTCTCAAAATACACTACTTTGTAAAGAGCCCATTCTAAGGAGGAGGTTCTGTCTTCCTGCTTAAGAGTACAGTGGGTAGCTGATTGTGTGGTACAGGTTTTATTTTTTTTTCTAACTTTTTTTAAAGAGAAGTTTTAGGTTTTAAAACAAAATTGAGAGGAAGGTACAGATTTCCCATACGCCTCCTTTCCCACCTTGCATAGCCTCCCCTATTACCAACCTCACTCCAGAATGGGACATTGGTTACAACTAATGAAACTACATTGACACATTATAATCATTCAATATCCATAGTCTACGGTAAGGTTCACTCTTAGTGTTATACATTCTAGGGTTTAGACAAATGTACAATGATATGTACCCATCAGTACAGTATTATACAGAGTATTTTCAGCCTCTGCGTGCTACCTATTCATCCTTCTTCCACCACCACCACCACTTGCAACCACTGATATTTTTACTGTCTCCATATTTTTACCATTTCAAGATGTCAAATAGTTGGAATCAGAGCATATGTAGCCTTTTCAGATTGGCTTCTTTCACTTAGTAGTATGCACTTCAAGTTCTACTGTGTCTTTTCATGGCTTAATAGCTCATTTCTTTTTAGCATTAAATAATATTCTATTGCCTGGATGTACCACATTTTATTTAGTAATTCACACACTGAAAAAAATTTTGTTTGCTTTGAAGTTTTAGCAATTTTGAATAAAGCTTCTATAAATAGCTTTGTGAAAATTTTTATGTAGATATAAGTTTTCATCTCCTTTGGGTAAACACCAAAGAGCATGATTGCTGGATCACATGGTAAGAGTATGTTTCATTTTGCAAGAAACTAATACAATGTCTTCTAAAGTGGCTGTACTGTTTAGAATTTCCACCAGCAAAGAAAGAGAGTTCTTACTGTTTCCTATCTCATCAGCTTTTGGTGTTGTCAGTTTTCTGGATTTTGGCCATTCTGATAGGAGAGTAGTGGTATCTCACCAAGTTGTTTTATTATAACTTTCATTTTATTGATCACATATGATATGGAGTATCTTTTACTATGCTTATTTGCCATCTATATTTATTTTGTTAAGTGAGGTGTCTGATAAGGTTTTGGGGCCACTTTTTAATTGAATTGTTTTCATATTGCTGAGTTTTAAGAGCTCTTTCGATGTTTTGAATAACAATCTTTTATGAGATACGTTGTTTGCAAATGTTTTATCCCAGTCTGTGGTTCGTCTTCTCATTCTTTTGACATTGTCTTCATTGTCTTTGCAGAGCAGAAATTTTCTACTTTAATACACCCCAGCTTGTCTGGACTTTCTTTCATGGATCATATCTTTGGTGTTGAAATCATCTAGGTTTTCTCCTATGTTACCTTCCATAAGTTTCATAGTATTGTTTTATATTTAGACGTATGATCCATTTGCATTAATTTTTGTGAAGAAAGTTAATTCCATATCTAAATTCATTGATTACATGGTAATTTTATTTTATATTGAAATATAATTGACATAATGTTATGTTAGTTTCAGCTGTACAACATATGATTTGACATTTGTATCTATTGCAAAATGATCACCACGATATGTCTAATTAACATCATCACCATACGTAGTTATAATTTTTTTGTGTGATGAGGACTTTTAAGACCTACTCTTCTAACAACTTCCAAAAATAATTAGATTTATTTTTTGATGTGTAGATATTCAGTTGTTCCAGCATTTTCTGTTGAAGAGACTATCTTTGCATCACATTGCCTTTGCTCCTTTGTCAAAAATCAGTTGACAATGTTCACAGAGGTCTATTTCTGGGCTTTCATTGATCTATTTGTCTAGTCTTTTACTAATATGACACTGTCTTGATTTCTGTAGCTTTTTCATTTTTGTTTTGTTTTGTTTTAGTTTAATAGACATTTATTCTTTTAGTTGAATAAACTTTATACACAAAATAGATTATTCAAGATTTTTAAGTGGAAAGGAATTAAGGTCTCAAGAGATTTTATGAGTCTGCTGTATATTTTCTGGAAATCATTTAAGATTCCTAATGGCTGCAGCCAATCAAAAAAGGAAAGAGCCTTTCCTCCCTAATTATTGTAGCTTTATAGTAGAATTTGAAGTTGGGTAGTGTCAGGCTTCCAACTTTGATCTTCTCCTTCAATGTTGTGTTGATTATTCTGGGTTGGTTCAGTTATCTCACATAGAGAATTTAGGTATTAGTAACTGTGAACAGGCCGAGGCTTCAGATCAACTGGAAAGAGAACGCCGAAGAGGATTGAGAGGATTGAGGAAGGAGGGTGATACATCTGAGAAACATATGATGAGAAACCTATTTGGCCTTTATGCATTAGCTTTCTCCCTTGCCTTCTGAAAACAGACCTGCTAATGATTTTCCATTTAGTCTACAAACACTTTCTCCCTTTCATGGTTTATAGCTAAGAGAAAATATGAGGACTTTTCTCTCTTTGGCATGCAAAATAGAGTTGGGGCATCCCTTTTCATTACTTGCGTCATCCCAAATAGTAACAACTAACACATTTCACTGGTCCCAAGGCAATCACATTTGTTATTAATGGGTGGGTCACTTTCTCCATTAGATATAAAATAGTATGTTTGGAGCTTTTCCATTCCCATAAAATTTCCTTAGAAACATTTGCCTTGCAGAAGAGCACACTTGAATTGCAGATGTGAGAGTTTAGTATAAGAGTTATTCTGGAGAATTTAGCTGAACTCAAATAGAATGAAACCACCATATGCCCCATGTTAATTATATAAAAACTGATATTTTCTATTGTAGGAGAAAAACATACAAAAATAAAAAAATCAACTTTTCCAATTCAATTTTAAAAAGTAATAAAATAAAACTTGAAATCTATTGACATTAGTAGATGAATTATTGGGGACAGATATTTATTCAGAATCTAGGAAACTTAAACTCTTCACTCAAAATATATACTTCACTGTATCCTTATAAATACATACATACATACATACATACATACATACATGAAAGAAGCTCCTTTTACCTAACCCCATTGCCTTAGATATTTTAGGGATTCTTTGCTGCACAAAACCATACAATTGACAGATGATCAATAATATTCATTGAAAAGATTTCAGTTTTGTTTTGTTTTGTTTTTTCATTAGCACTAAGCTATATTTTTCTCTTACACCTATCTGTATTTAATGTTGGATAGATGCATTTTCCCTTCTAGCTGATATAGTTCTTGCTTCTGGATCACATAAAACCACTACTAATTACTTTCTTCTTTTAAGTGTTTATAGTTTATATCTTGTATAAAAAGTTACAATACACAGGTAGGAAAAAGGAGTGAATCATTCAAAACTTTACAATTTAGTGTTACCTCTGTTAAAGTGTTGGATCTTCATGACCTGTGTATTTTACAGTCAAATATATAAATTTTAAAACATGGAATTTGATTCTACATATTTCCTTGTACCTGCTTTTTTAAAAACATTGTCTGTATTGATAAATATAGACCCATATTCTAATCTGAAAGGAGTCCACAAAATTTTATCATGTGCATATGTGATAATTAATTTAGTAAAACCTTTATTGTTGAATCTTAAGATTGCTTCACTTACAAAAATGTCTTTTAAAAAATATCTTTGGGTGTTATTTCTTTCTTTAGGATAGATTTTAGAAGAGAATTACTGGATTTAAGAAATTTTAATTTTTAAGGCTGTTGATGCATTTGTCAAATTACTCTTCAAAAGGGCTGTAACAATTAGTTGGGAACATTTCCCAAGATGTACTGGAGCCAGTCTCCAAATGAGGATGGGGCCATGAGGCCAAAGAAAGAGGCTTATAACTCCAGAATTAAACAGAGTTTATAAAAAAAACTTACCGACGGAAGCAGAATCTTGGGCAGCACCAAAAGAGTGGATCCCCTCATGAGAAAGTGGATGGAGGCTTGATATATACAGGTCACCCTTGTATAACACGGCTCTTCTATAACATGGTTTTGCTCTAACATGGTTTGACAATTGGGGGAACCCTCATACAACACAGCATCCTAGAATACAGTTTGAGATTTAGAAAAATCCCCAAACAACACAGAACGTAGTAAGAGCTTTTAAAAGCAAAAGATATAGATCTCATTTGAAATTTTTCATTCAAGTGTAGGTGTTGTATCAGATTTGAGTGAAGATCCTTCCACTGAAAGCACAAAATTTAAGAGAGAATTTCACAAGTGCTTAACCTTATAACAAAATTTTTTTAAGATCTCTCAGCTAAAAAAGCAAGCAATCTAAGTAACAGATTTTTTGCAAGAAGTACAGAATAGACGTCAAGATCATGCTGAAGAAAGTCCAGAGAATGAAGATATCTTGTCAAAAACAAAAACCAAAACCCTCAGTTAATGGTGCTTAATAGTGATGACAAAGAAAAAACATTATTTAATACATATTAATATGTTATACTTTTGGTGAAAATTGCTTTTAATGAAGATATTTCTCTTAATTATAAAAATATAATTGTATGTTTTCTTAAATTTTTGGAATCTAACCCTTTTTAGTACTAATTCTTTGTTTTGTATAACATGGATTTGCATAACACAGCCTTTTAGGAATCTAACAACCGTGTTATTCGGGAGTGACCTGTACTCCTGTAGTCTCCAAGCACTGAGGTGGTTTGTAGCCAAGTGGTACATGCTTGTTAAAGAGCCATATATTCCAAACCAGTAAACAATTTAATGGGCCTGTTTATCTGTATAAGAACATTCTTTTCAGGTGATATGGGCCAGCCCTCTTGGGGTGAACTAGTAGTCACTGGGAGCAATTTGTTTCTTAAGATGGCATCAGTCTTGTCAAGCACCCCAAACCATTTGCCTAATACAATTACACTTCCCCCTGGATTATGTAAAATTTCCTGTTTACCCACACGTCATCAATACCAAGTGTCATGCTTATGCTTATTTTCTTTTAAAGGGCATCTTTCTATTATCAAGTCATCAATAGGAATTGAAAAGGACAAAAAAAGATCGATATAATTTTTGAGAATCCTGAAAGAATTATTGATTATTTCCATTTTTGAGTCATCAAAGAGCCCCACCTCAAATTTCTAATTCGAATTAATATAAATCCAAATTCCTTTATTTTTATTATTATTATTATTATAGTTAAATTAAATGTATTAAGGATTGCTTGTTTTCAGCAAAGCCACTATTAAATTCAGAATGTTATTGATTTCAAGATCCTGCAGCTATCAATCTAAAAAGCTTTTAACCAAGTCCCAAAGGCTGAATATTGGCATCCTTTCCCAATGGTTTAATGAAATAAGCAGCCAAGAAAATAGGCTTAAATTGAGCTGCCAGTTTAACCTGGGACTTCTGCCATATTCTGAGTGAGATTTGACCCAGCTATTTTTTTTTTTTACTTCTAATTGTTTTTATAGGTAATTCTTCTTCAGTATTTTTCAAAATAGAGAGATTGCCAGATGTTTTTCTTCAGCTGAATCGCCAGCTACTAGATATTGCAAAAGAAAGAGAAATAAAATTCTGTAGGCTATGTAGTTCTTAATTGTGGGTTTTAAAAAAATACCAGGATGTTAAAATGAGATCTTCATTTTACTTCTGACTAATGTGATACAGAGCAGATATCAAATCGCAGGTACAGCCTACAAAGGTGTTGAGAGTGCAAATATAAAAAATGAAAGAATCTGTAAAGAAATTTGTTTGAAAAGATCATGGCTTTGCTTTGACACCCTAACTATTCCACCCAAAATGAGCGGAAGGTTCATTGACATCATCTTTAGCTTACGGGTGGGGCAAGGAGAGGAGGCGGTGGTGTCAGTGGATCCACTGTCTTCTCTGGGAGCTTTAGGTTTTTCTCTGAAGCTGGAAAACACTGAAGAATGTTGCCTTGACCCTCATAAGGGAAAGACAAAATGGCCTGGTGATAAAGGTTTAAAGTTGCTCCATTGCAATGAGCCAGCACTCCCAGATTGGCAGAGCAAGGGCCGATTGCCCTTCTTTGTGTCCCTGATATGAGCCAGACAGTAGAGAAGGCCAACCTGGAGCCATGTGTAGTCCTGTTTACAGGATTTTCCGGGAGGTCGAAGAACTCCAACAAGGAGAACCCACTGGAGAGATAGCTGGAAAACTAGGGTTTTGGGATGCCATGGTGGGTTTGGGTGGTGCCTGCATTGAGGGAGTAGCACTGAGAGGCCACAAAAGCACTCAGAAAAGCAAGCCCACTTGAAACACCAAGATTAAGAAGCCATCTGGTCAAGGTCAAAAATAGCAGCTAGCTTATTAGGGAGGAAGGGAACAGAGAGCAGCTTCCCTGGAAGCCAGTAGCTCAACAACTAGGGGAAGTCTGAACTTTCAGTTAATCATAAGGGAAAACTGGTATCTTGGACTAGACATTTTAAAATTATGACTCAACTTGATCTGAAACTTAAAGAGACCAAATTGTCTATTGAGGCTTGACAGAGACAAAGTTCCATCCAGGAAAAAGACAATATTTCCTCCCTGAAAAAACATTTAAAGTAACAAAGGCAGACTTAATGATAACTAACACATATACAGTAGATTCTCAATTAGCCGGCTCTCTTGGGGATCAGTAAATGCCAGATAAATGTATAATAGTATTTCTTTACTTTTTTCCAATTGCTTGAGAGTGCCCATTGTTTGAGTTCCAGTTAACAGGGAGTCTATTGTGTGAGGCTTCCTATGTGCCAGGCATTATTCTAAATGCTTTACCAATTTTAACTCTTGTGATCCTCACCACCATCCCAGGAGGCAGGCATTATTTTTTATCCCTATTTTACATATGAGGAATCTCAGGCACAAAGAATTTAACTTCTTCAACAAAGTTCAGACAGCTAGTAAGTAGTAGAGTTGAGATCAGATATTTTACAATCTGACTCCAGAGTCCAACAAGCTCCAAAGTTGGATGCATCCATTAAAAATTGTAGAGCACAAATATCTGAAACTTTTCATGGACAGATGTGGTAGGGACAAAGCTCTTGGGGGCTTTAGGAATCATGGACAATAGATTCTCCTCCCTGGCACATAGCATAACAATATTGCCAATTGCCTGCGGGTCCTTATATTCTAGTGATAACTAATTTGAGGGGTAAAGATCATGTTTTCCCAACCTAAATTGCAAGCTTCTTAAGACTAAAGAAAATATAGTGATCTTGTTAGCATAACCATTGCATATGGAGGACTAGCAATATAAATAGCATCTGTGGATGATGACTCATGAATTTAAGGGAATTTAAGGGAAAAAAAACAATCTTTATTTCAATTCTTTTGGATCTATATCCAGGAGTGGAATTTCTGGATCATATGACAATTCTGTTTTCAATTTTTTGAAGAACTTCCATACTGTTTTGCATAGGGGGGTCACCACTCCATATTCTCACCAGCAGTGTACAAAGGTTTTAATTTTTCCACATCCTTGCCAACATCTATCTTTCATTTTTTCTTTAATAATAACCACCCTAACAGGTGTGAGATGGTTTCTCATTGTGGTTTTGATTTGCATTTCCCTGATGATTACTGACAGTGAGTATTTTTCCAAATGCCAGGCGGCCATTTGTATGTCTTCTTTTATATCTGCACCCTCATGTTCATTGCAGCATTAGTCACAATAGCCAAGGTATGGAAACAACCTAAATTGCCATTAACAGATTAATGAATAAGAAAATGTAGTATACACATACAATAAAATATTATTTAGTCTTAAAAAAAAGAAGGAAATCCTGCCACATGACATATCTTACTCATATGGATGACCCTGGAGGACATTATGCTGAATGAGATAAATCAATCACCAAAGCACAAATATGCATGATTCCAATTATGTGGATATCTAAAACTGTCAGATTCATAGAAGCATAGAGTAGACTTGTGTTTGCAAGAGGCTGGGAGTGGGAGAAATGGGTAGTTGTTGCTCAAAGGGTATAAAATTTTAATTATGCAAGATGCTTAAGTTCTAAAGATCTGCTATACAACATAGTACCTATAGTTAACAATAACGTATTGTGTACTTAAAAATTTATTAAGAGGGTAGTTCTCATATTAAGTGTACTTGCCACAAAAAAGGGGGAGGGATGCATGAGGAAATTTGGAGGAGATAGATATGTTTACTAGCTTGATTGTGGTGATGATTGCACAGGTATATGCATATGTCTAAATTCATCAGATTGCATACATTACACATGTATATTTTTTGTATATAGATTATACCTCAATAAAGCTGTTAAAAATAAAAATAATAAAATTTAAAAGAAAGAAAAACAAAACAGACAACCCTTTTTCTTTCAGTGATTCAGGCTTGGTTCAAGATAAGTTTCCAATGACGTATGAACATTGGTTAGATCTGATGCTAATGAAATATGCCATGCATATTTCATATTCTTTTGTAAACCTAGGAGTCAATATTGATTGGGGTGATGAAAGGCAGTCAATAATTACTGAGTATCTATTATATACCAGTTGATTTCATTGTAGGTTATTACCTTGCAGAATTCTCAGGAGAAAGATAATTAAGAGATAATCGCCATTTGTCAGCTTTTAATAATAACTAACATTTTTTGAGCACTTGTCCCATGCTAGGCACTATTTTAATTTTTAAATTAATATATTGATTCCTGTAACAACTTTATGAATTGTTATTTAACCCATTTTATAGAAGGGAAAACTGGAGCACTAAGAGGTTAAAGAAAACATCACCAAAATTTTACCATAAAAACATGGCAAATGGGTATTTGAACCCAGGGAGCATGTAACAAAGCCCATTTAAGTGTTCAACCACTATAATTACTCACAGTGAAGTAAACTGGGATTCTGAGCATAATGGATTAAATGTCCAAGGGTTGTCCAGAAGGTATCCAGCCATGTAATGTGAAAAATAGAGGCATTTATGGCTGGATTTTTTTCCAGGTGGGCCTTATTATGTCCCTGTAAAATTTGTATGTTGAAACCTGATGTCCAAGGTGATGGCATTAGGTGAAGAGGACTTTGGGGGTTGCTTAAGTAATGAAAGTGGAGCCCTAGAATGGAATCAGTGCTGTTATGAAAGAGACCCTACATTGCTTCCTAGTCCCTTCTACCCTGTGAAGTTACAGTAAGAAGAAAGCCATCTAGAAAGTAGATCTTCACCAGACACCAAATCTGCCTGCTCCTTGATCTTGGACTGTCCAGCCACCAGAACTGTGAGAAATAAGCTTTTGTTCCAGTTTGTGGTATTTTGTTAACAGCAACTTTAATGGCCTAAGACACTGGGTGTCATTAGGATCTAAAAACTCTAATAAAGGACAAAGAGTAGATTTAGAATCTAGTCTCTGAGATTTGCATGCTTTCCTTCATGCTTTCCCTGATCTAAAGGAGTCACACAGCCTTACTCCCTCACATGAGCGTTCGGCTTTACCCCTAGATGTCCTATGTGGGACTTCTATTTCTGTACCTTAGGCGTTGCAAAAACTCATAGGTCACCTTCTTTCTGTTCTTGTATGAGTCCAAGATGCTCGTAGAACTTAATAAAAACCTTTATTGTTTTTAGTTGTAAATATGAGAGAAAGCTTGTTAGTGTTCTGGAAAGGGATACTCAGGGGCCACATTTCATGCCCACCTTCAATCAGTATCTACTTTTAGAGTTTGAGCTTTGACACCTTCTGTTGATTAGCAGCATTTTTCTGCTAATTGCTATTTTAAATGGACTTGGTTGTTAGACACAAGGTGTTCCCAGTATTTCTACATCCTATTATTGCCCTAGTTTTTCCTTCAAGGCTCAGCTCAAGTTCCATCTTCTTTGTGAGAAATTGCAATGATTCTGCCTTCTCTGAACTTCTGCATGGTTTTGTCTACACCTCTTAGCTGCTATCTTGGGTAAGCCACATCAAATCAGGCATTATCTATTATGTTATATTCAAGCCCTGTATTAGCAAGGTTAAGACTAAAGACCTTCTTTTGTTCTTCTTCATATATCCTGTAATCATGACTCTCAGTTGTGGGACAAGTTGAGAAGTATGAAATCTAGAACCAGGTGGAATGACATTATGGAACTTAGCTACCTAGCAGCTTCCAAGAACTAGCCAAGATCCCCCTCACAATGCCCAAAGGGAAGAGCTGATATTCAAAATATTTAAGCAGAATCGTCTCCCAACTAATCAGAATAGACACTGACTGTTAAAACTTTTCAGAATCTAATGGCTAAATATTCTCCCTGCCTACAGGGATACTAGTTATGGCATACTACTCAGGGGTATGAGCTCTGGAATTAGATGACCTAAATTGAATCACGCTGCTGTTTAACCTGAAGGATATTTTTTTTTTTTTGCTTCTCTGTACTCAATCTCCTTTTCTTTCAATATATCATAAAAATAGTACTTCCTTCATAAGATTGTCATGAAGATTAAATATACTGAATAGACAACACATTTAGAACTATGCCAAGCACATAAATGCTCAGTAAGGATTGGTTATTTATTGTTAATTTTTCTGGGCTGTGGAGTCCAGTCTATGCATGTAGTTGCAGAAGCAGATAACTTTTCCTGTATTCCCTTCTAGTTTGTTTGGCTAGTCTAATCATTAAATTGACATAAGACAGATTAACAGGAGAAAAACAAATGTTCTATGTATGGGAGCCCTAAAGACACGAGACCTAAAGACAGGCAATTGAGACGTATATGCCCCACTGAACTAAACAGAACAAGGTAAGGTCCTAGTGCTACAAAGGGGGGGAAGATAATTCACAGGAAAATGAGAAGAGCACATGTTTGGTAAATAAATGCTTGCCATACAATACACATAAGTCTCTCTGATAAAAAGTGATCTTTAGCATTAGCTCTTATATGGTACAAGCCCTCTATCTAACTTATTTAAGCAGATAATGGGAAGGTAAACAGCTCTTCCTGAGTCTCTCTAGGGTCTTAATTGTATTCAGCTCGAAATAATCCACATGCCAAAGTGGCGTATTTTGGGGTCGTGTATTTTGCTCCCCTTCACAGCACAGTAGAGACACCAGGCAGAGGAGACATTTGCAATCAGACTATCCATTCATCAACCATTATTAAAGCAACACCCCTGCCAGACAGGGAAGAGGGGCACATACCGGCAGGACCAGGAATGAGGGCTGGGAGGCCTAAGCATAGCAGCCTCTCACTCTGAGGTTACATTCAGGCCCAGCAGGTGCTGGGCTTACAACAACAGCAGTGACTGGAGAATCCCCTCCCTGGTGAGGCTGTGACACATGGCAAAGTCTTTTAACACAGCTCAGGGAGAGGGGAGGATGCTGCTCTTCAGGTTGGTGGTCATTCGTGTCTATAGCTAAGCAGAGCTGGAAAAACAAGGACCTTCCTGAATTCCCTCAAGAGGAGAGTGTGGCTTATGATAATGATGTTGAAAGAATCATTGTTCCTCGTCCCATTAAAACATTTTCTTGAGGAATTACTATAACCTAAGCACTGTGCTTTACAATGGGAATTCAATACAAAACAAGACAGACATGGTCTAGCAGGCCCAGTAAATTCTATACTGTGTTCCAATTTATCACTCTTAAAAACTTGTATTAAAAAAATTTTTTTAAATAAAACAAAAAAAAAAAGGAAAAAAGAAAAAAATTAAGAATAAAAACTTGTATTGACAACACAGAAAGGTAAATATCCTTTACTTTGATAGGGAGATGCTGGCTTCCACATTTGTTTGGCTGGTAGCCTGTAAATCAGGGTGAAAAATGTTTAGATTATAAATTTCATAATCTTACCCCAAAGCTTTCAACTCCAGGCAGTTCCTAATATTCTAACACTTCTAAATTCAAATCATAAGAGAAGCTTTTTAAAAAAATCTCTTACTTCTTGAGAGTGCTAGAAATGTAGGGCAGATGTGATGAGCAACGTCTGAATAGAAATACCCACCTTAGCACATTTTATTCTTTCCATAGAACAATAACTGCATACTGAGTCCTTTCTTTTCTCTACGGTGAGTGCTAGAAGGCCTTAGAAAATAAACATGCTGTGCCCAAGATAGAAAGCTTTATTTTTCTCTTTGGTGTCTCTCTGTCCTTTTTTAGTGAAATCATGCTTTTTAATGATGTGGTCGAGGAGGGAGTGTACACTCTGCCTTTCTAGACTGTAGTTTTACAAATGGGATAGAGGGGTCAGAGAGCAAGCAGATGAAGGACTCCAGAGCTCCAGGCCAGCGCTGCCTTCAAGAGCCAGCATGACACCCATTTCAATTTCACAAAATTGAATTTGCCCACAGTGATAGATGCTTTGGAAATAGAGAAGCCCAGGTCAATATTGCTATACACACACACACGCAGTTTTGTTTTTAACCCTATAACTAGTCAGAGAATGAAAGATACACCAAATTAAAAGTTGTTTTTCTTCCTCTGTCCTCCTAATGAGCTGATCATCTCTCTCACTTGAAGGAGTGAATGTCATCATTTTCATAGCATCAGGTTAGCAAAGAGCTAGCCAGCAGGTGTGTGGTAGCTCAGCATAAAACACAGCTGGTATTCGGTTCAAGAAAATGAAACTGAGAAAAAGAGTTTCATCTCCAGCTTTAATCAGTGGCTCTCTGGAGCACCCAGGTCAGCAGGCAGTCTGCATTCTCCACTTGCCTTTCTTTCACGGGCAGGAAAACGGAAGGTGGTAATGAGAGAACCAAGGTGGCCTACAGATTTTCTGTGACCCAGCCGTTCCGGGACTGCTGCTTCCCTTTATTACCTGCCCAACACACATGTGCTTTGCTTTTGTAATCCTAACCCTATATGAGCTTTGCTAGAGTTTAGCCCACACAGCAAGATAGGCTGATCATTTCAAAATCCGTTCTAAATATTACTGTGCCCTGAGCAAAATAGTTGCTCCCAAAATGTTAGATAATTGTCATAAGAATGGAGAATTGGAAAACGAGAAAACCCAAGCTCACACTAGCCCAGGGGTATTCATACATTCATTCAAATAAGTCTTGGAATGTTAAATATCTATTGAAGAATTACTATGAAAAAGACCCTGATGGTCTTCACAAAAGGGAGTAAAATATGGTCATAGTCTCTGACCCATGGAGCTTACATTTGAATGAGGGAGACAGAAAATAAATCAAATAAGTGTAATCCTGCAATAGTGATCAGTACTAACAAGGAGACGTTCAAGGTGCCATAAGGGAGAATTTTAGAACTCGATCTAGACTTAGGACTGTGGGGGAATGTTTTCTACGCAAGGACAGTTGACTGAGATCTTAAGGGTAAAGAGGAATTACAAGGGGTGTAAGATAGGAGGAAGTCAAAGGTGCATTTCCAACAGACAAAACCGCATTGACAAAGCACCTTGAGAACTGAAGGCAGATCCGCATGGTTGAGCTGCTGAACGACATGGGGATGTGGTACAAAATGAGGCTGAAAGGGCTTTGTATCCCATGTTAAGGATTTGGAACTCAGTCCTAGAAGATTGTTTTATGAGGGGGAAGGGGGAAAGGTTTTGCATTTCAGAGAGCTCTCTCTGGTTACTGCAGTGAGTACTGATTAGAGGCAGCCAAGTTTCTGAAGGATTATTGGTGTAAGAAACATCCAAACCTGTAGGGTATTTTTATTTGAAGGGTTATTGATGTAAGAAACATCCAACCCTGTAGAGTATTTTTATAGGAGTTTATCTGAACCAACTGGACATCATATGTCAGGAAGCAAGATCTGAAATTTTCCAAAGAATAACAGTTTTGCAGGTTTTTTTATGCATTCAAAATTAAGGAGGGCTGCACAGAAAATTACATGAGGGTATAAGAAAGCAAAGTGAGGATTGGATTACAAGATTATGTGCTTAAGAGTGCTTACACCTTTGAGAGGTGTGTTAACCTAGATGCATAAGAATAACAGACAGGACTGGCTTAAAAACCTTTGCTTAAAAAAGTTCTATGTCTGGCACAGGACTACCCACTATGACCTGCCCAGTTAGGAATTTATGACCAGGTCACCCTGTGAAGTTACTTTCTATAGAACCCCCTTGTCAGTCACAGAATTCAGGCAAAATGGATGTTGGCTTGGGCTAGTGCTGACAATAGAGATGGAAAAAACTAAACAGAATTGACATGTATTTAAGAACTAATTGGTATATTATTTTGGTTGTTCACAGCTCAAATCAGATCATCATTTTTTACTCATTCATTCATTCATTAAATGTTTCTTAAATGTCTGCTATGTGGAAGAATAAGTACAATGAATAAAGATACAGTTCTAATTGGAAAGCACTGCAAGATCCATTTAGCAGAGCAGTCAAGAGCAGGGGCTTTGAAATCAGATGGACTGGGTTGAACTCTGAGCATGCTTCATACCAACTATGTCACCCTGGGCAAGTTAAAGACTCTGAGCCACGTTTATAAATCAATGGAAATCCTACCTACCTCATAGAATTGTCTTGAGAATGAAATGAGATGATGGATGTTAAATTAATGAAAAAATGATTGCATCCAGAAAGTTTTTAGTCAACAACAGTTCTTTTCCCAGTTCATCGATTTAAATATCAAAGATACATCCAAGTTGATATATCTGCAAATGCAATACTTAAAAAAAATCATGGTTATAAAGAAGGTCTTGGATAGCCCTTTCCAGTTAGTGACACGAATTCAGCACAAGCTAAATTGCAGCCTCCCATTGTAGAGGTTATGCTACACTTCACGCATCCTGTCCAAGTGTGTGAACCGGTAGGAAGACATTTGCAACATTACCTATGTTACATAAATATCTCCTTCCACATCCTCTATAAATAAGGTTCTCAAGACCCACCCATTTCTGTTATGGATGGTTAAAAACCATCAATTTCAATAGAGTAAATTTGACTATCTAATTGGCTTTATTGAGTAATTTATGAGTCAGGCAACATCCCTGCTAGTATATACAGAGGTGCTCTGAGAAGCTGTACAATATGGAAGGCTAGTATAGGCAGAGTCTAGGCAGGACAAGAAAGTTACTGAGAAAAGAAAGGATTGTTTCAAGCAAGTTTACCTTCCCTCAGGGAAATGTGGGGTCTTACTAGGCAGATTGACTTAGCTTCCTCTGAAAGAATGGAGAGGGCCCACAGGTTACCTCATTGGTGCTAAGCAGAAAATTCCAGACTGACCAATTTAGATTACTTGCCTGGAGAAGGCTGACACTGCAGTTAGGTCAGGTAGTAAGTCTAGGTTTGGTGTCATGGACTTTTAGCACAAGTGACTCCATTTTGAACTTGGGTTTTTTCTCTTTAACAGGTTAAAAATAATATCATAATTTGTTCACTCAAAAGTAGCTTTAGACTAACATACAGACTAAAGCCAATATATTAATTAGATCTGAAGAAACTTGATATTGTACTCTTTCTTATCCTAATGAAGCCCCATAGTAGTGGTCAGCACTTTTATGTGTGGTTGCTAATGACTCTGAGCAGTTTTATCATAGGACTTGCTGCAGCAATAAGTAGGTTAGCATTGCAGACCAGCTGGCTGTAGCCAATTCACTCTGTGTTTTGAGCAAGGAATCAATGAAGAAAATAAAGTTACCTTGGAAAATCTCCCTCCACCAACTCTTATGCCCTTCAAAGGCTTCCCAAGGCATTTATAAATATCAAACAACCATAGAAACTCTCAGAATAAATAACAGTAATTTTGAAAGCAGTCTGAAAATTCTCAGAGTTAGTGAGGCTGCCTCGACTTGCTGTAGAAATATTTATCAGACAAAGAAGGCATTTGTGGTCTGAAGTTAAATAAACTCTTCAGCCACAAAAACCCACGTAGAAAATAATCTTCCAAAGGGAACATTTATTAGGTAAATTCCTTACTATGTAACTGTTTCATTTTCTTTTAATGACTGATTTTGGAGTTAGTTTGAAATGAGATCTCACAAACAGATCACGATTTTCAACACCGATCCTATAGGAGAGAAAGAGTCTATTCACAAAAGCATGCTTGTGACTGTCACCCAGAAATGAATTAAGTCTGTGGCTTTCAAGCTGTTCTCAGGTCCTAACATCTCTTCAATCTCTTCAGATCAGGGCTGCAGCGGGGCTGAGGGAGGCTGAGAATTCCCTGAATGGGCACAGCAAGTCCTGCTTCTGGCCCCAGCCCCATCCATTTTTTATGTTAGCACTCAGTACAAAATTTCACAGAAGAAAAAGTCTGCTGCTTTCTAAAAAAGTGTGAAGATCACTGAATTACAATTTCTATCAAACAGAGGGAGTGGGACTGACAATTGTTATGGCCCCAAAGCCTCGACGTTATTTTGCTCTCCACAACAATCCTGTTCTTCCTATGACTCTTCCTCTCTGTTTCTTCCCCTTCTCTTTTCTCTTTCTCCCTCTCCTCCCCTTCTTTCTACTTCTTCTCTCTCAGACTAAGACATTTGTTCAGTTCTTAATAGCACTGGTAAGTCTCACTGAAGATTTTATATATGCAAAACATATTTGTCTCTGATAAATAATTGGTGCTGGGGATTTAATCAAGATGCACAGAAGCAAACCAGCAATTGCAACAGAGAAGGCCAAGCAACGTAACCAACGTCACAGGATCCGGGTGTTTTGTTACTATTTATTTGTTAAATGAGACATGAAATGGTATAGGCTGTTTTCAGATGCTGCTTTATTCTTTTCTTTCTCTGCACTAGCACCAGGTAGCCCCTCACTGGGATGACAAATGAAACCAGAATATCACTTTGGGACTGGGAGTCACGTCCTGGTTTCCAGGCTCCCGGTTAGAGCCCTGTGCAGAACTTCAGATCAATTCTAGCCATGACAATTCATTTGTATTTGAAACCCAGAGCTGAATGGACTTCTATGAGCATGTGTATGCAGTGGGGGTCAGGGGTGAGGTGGATTATAATTAAGATTAGAAGGTGTGAGAAAGAAATTTGCTTTATGACTCTACTTTTGGGTGTGAGGAGGCTTCTGCTACAAGTTGTCTCCATTGGCTACACAGGTGAGTTGGACCCCGACCTTAAAACAATTCGTCCTGTTCCCAGGACCTTGACTTCCTTCTGAACTGAATCTACTTCCTTTAAAAGGAAATAGAAACCTAGAAATTGGGAGACATGCATCCAGGGCCACATTGAGAATGGAAGATGACAAAACCCCAGGACAGAGTGAAGTTCCCTCTTTGAGCCTGGTATGAAGGCAGCAGTGTTCTGATTCCTTAGGCATTGCCAATGCACCCCACTTTAGGAGAACACATTTCAAGAATGTTCACCTTTCTTGGTTTACTGTATTTTGCCGTGTATGAGGCACTCCCATGTATAATGCGCAACCACGTTTTTGACCCAAATTTTCAGGGGAAAAAACCTTTCATTTTAATTTTTTAATTCAAAATTTTATTTGTTTATATTAAAGTGTTTAGCTTTTGTATTATAAAGGAATTCAGCATTTATTTTTTAATTTCTTTCTTTCTTTCCTTCTTTCTTTCTTTTTTTTTGCTTTTTGGTATGTGGGTAGCTCCCTGGCCGGGAATCGAACCCAGGCCGCAGCGCTCACAGCGCCACTGACGCAGCCTTAGCCACGACACCACCAGGGAACTCCAGCATTTATTTTTTTAACATATTATAGTACAAGAAATTTTATTTAACACTTTTAACTCATAAGCATAAATAAAAGAATTAAAAACATTTATATAGATACAGAATTAGTGCTACCCACATATAATGAGCATCCTTATTTTTCCCTCACAAATTTGGGCAAAAAACGTGCACATTATACACGGCAAAATCCTATAATTCACTGCCTTTATACTTCCAGGTAGAATTAAGCAGGTAGCAGGAGGTAGATGGAGGGGCTTAAGAGCTAAGAAGCTGCCTTCTTAAGTTTAAGGCAAAGGACAGCTGTAGTTGGATCTGAGGTTCTGAGTGGGTAAGGTTGAAGGTTCAAGGTGGGGAAGCCTGGGCTTCACAACATGATTCAGCCCTCCTCTTCAGCCAGCAGTCGCTCAAAAAGACATTCAGCGGGGCTAAACTTCTCAGCCCAACCCCCTTTCTAATGAATAGTCTTTATGCATTGTCTTTTCTAGCTTTGAACAACTGTTAAAGTTGAAGTCCGAAAGGCTAAACTTTACACTAGATAAGTAATTTAAAAATCTATGGGCCTGAAGGTCAAAGCCAAATTATGTATACTGAAAGTTTAGGAGCCAAGGAATTCACTGAAAAGATGGAGAAGGAGAGCTAAAGATGAAGACTCTCTAATCTAAAAATGACATAGTCTAACAAGAGACAGAATTTCAGAGTTTATGTTAGCAAGGCAGTAACAAGTATGTTCTGGGTACCAAATGCCTTTAGGAACCAGGTCTTTAGTTATTGCTAGAAGTGGTCAATTGTAAAACAATTGAATGTGTGCAGTATATGGCTTATGGAGTATATGCGCTCAATATTTAAATGAAAAACAACAACAAAAAAATATTTTTCCCTAAAATTTTCACTGAGAGAATCAAGAAAAGGAAAGAGTGTCATCTCTTATGTATATACAGTTGTGCATATTCAACAAACATATTTTAGCCTAGTAAAAATATGAAAAAACTCTTAGTGGAAAATGCCAATTAGTAGAACAAATTATGTATTTATCCGTAAGTTTAGGTTAGAAACGAAACTACAGCAGAGGAAACTAAGGAAGTTGTGGAGTTACAGAATTGGACATCCAACATTTTTTTTCATTTGCTGAGTACCTAAATAATAACTGAGCTAAGTGGTAGGAAATTTGGCACGGCAACATCTTCAATATTTTTATTTAATTAAAATTATTTTTGTTGTTTTTAAACTATTAATTATGGAATTTTTCAAACATTTACAAAAGCAGAAAGAATATTATAATGCAATCTCAGGTACCTAACAGTTTCAACAAATGTCAGTATTTTGCCATTATTATTATTTCATTAATATCTACTCCCCAACAACACACACACATACACAAATTTATTTTTCTTTCCCTGGACTATATTAAAGCAAATCCCTGATATTGTGTTATTTCTTTATAAATAACTTACGATATATGGCTGACAGATGAGGCCTTTTCTTTAACATAAGCACAACATCATTATCACACCCAATAAAATATTTTTCAATTCTTTAACATGTAATTTCCAACCTCTTTTAATTTTCCCTGATAATCTAAAAATAATTTTTTTCATTTAGGATTCATATATTGAATTTTACTAATAGGTTTCGTAGGTCTCTATAAATACGCATATAGCAGTTCCTTTCATCTTCCTTTGTTTTCATACTATGTATCTGTTGAAGAAAGCAAGTCATGTGTTTTGTGGAATTTCCCACATTTTGGATTTGACTGAGCATATTTTATGGTTTCATTTGACATCTTCCTCTGTACTCTGTAATTGTTGGTTACTTGAGGTAAAATCTAAAGCAGAACCAAGCAAATGCTAGCCTATGGGCCAGCTGCCTATTTTTGTAAATAACTTTTTTCTGGGACATAGCTATGTTCATTTATTTATATATTGCCTATGACTGCTACAACAGAAGAGGTGAACAGTTATGATAGAGATCATATTGTCTGTAAGAATGAAAATATTTACTATCTGGCCCTTCAAAAAAACAAACAAAAAAAACTATCACCTGCCAACTCCTGATCTAGAGGCTTGGATAAATTCAATGAATTCTCTGAGTTCCAAATATATTCTTTCATGCCCCCTATTTATAGCACCAGATAATAAACAGGGTCCAATATGTCAACAATAGAGTAATTTCTTTATTTTCTGGATAGGTTATGTGTATGAAGAGCCCAAAATGACCAGATGGTAGTCACAGCTTTCCATTCAGGAAGTGGTGTAGAGGGATGCTTTGGAAGAGGCATTCCTATCCTTGTGGCAGTCAAAACCACTAATGCATCACAACATCAGTTTGTGAGGACAGAACACACAAACACCCCAGCTGAGTCACTGGAAATGATAAGGTCAAACTTACTTCCATCTTCACTTCCTGGATCCATCTATTTAAGTTATTAAGGGCAGAGCACCACATTAGCCATTGACATTTTTAGGCACATCCTAGATAACAGTGCATCACCCATGAATGGTACCATCCCAGGGATAGCGTTTTAGTTGAGCCTTCAAACGTCTGTTGCAGTACTGTTGGGACACCTGCTTCTCAGTGTCAGAGTAAATAGTACAATTAATAAATCATGTGATCATGTGCCTATTGTTGCACTTTCTTTTCAGTAATTTTGTCCCTTAGTCTAAAGCAATATTGTATCAGATATTATATCAGATATCATATTAATAGGTCATGATTTCCACAAGCCCTCCAACATTAGTGCTGACAAGACATTGCAGACAATGAAGTCATACCTACTTGGAGTAGGTATCAATGGTTCTAAGAACAAATTGCTTCCCTTTCCATATTTGAAGGTGTCCAATGTAAATACTTCACCAGGTAGATGGCTGGTGAGGGCCACCGCAGTCACATGGAGCTCCAGGCTCAGCATGGCCAACACTGGTCTGATGCTCTGCTGTTGTTATCCTGAAATCCTTAATAATTTCTGATCATAGAGCCCCACATTTTCATATTGCACTAGGTCTTGCACATTATGTAGCCAGATCTATATCTAGTCTGAGAGAAAAGAAGTCCAGCAATTGGCCACAAGAATCTTGTCTATTTCTACAAAACAAAAAAAAAAAAAAAAAAGAAAGACTCAAATGTTCATGGTCCCACTGCACAAACACTGACATGGCTGAGGATAGAAGCTGGCTTGGCATCTACAAGATAAGTCATTCCATCTTCCTGTTAGTTTCAGGCTTCTTCTGGTAGATACTAACACCTGGATGGGAACCAGTCATGTCTCCATATCAATATAGGGCCCTCTACTATCCAAACTCACCTTTTATCCCATGGTGATCTTTGCTGCCAGGGAATATCAGCAGAGACTACATCAATTTATCAGAATTTCTAACAATTTTGAAACTGAACAGGAAGGAGGTCAAAATTGGTTTCCTTTGTTTCTGGGAAACTCAGTGACCCCTATTAATCTCTTTCCTGGTGACTAGGTATGTGCCTTTTGAAGAGCAGCTGTTGCCAAATTTCAAAAACTCCTATTATGCTTTCCCTCAAGAGAATGGGTACAAGCTTGCATAACATTTACATAAGTAAGAGAGACTACCCAACCACCCCAGTGATTCTTTCCAAAACAATATCAGTTCCTCAGTATGCCTTCCATTTATATCCCTAGACATATTCAAATGGGAAGCCTTTTTAAATGGCAACTTTTCTTGCTTAAAAACAGAGCCTTCACCTGAAGACATTGCCACTACAAGATCATAAAGATAAGCCATGTTAGGCAGTTTGTTTTTTATTCGAAAGGTAGAATTGGATGTTAACTATTTTCATTATAAAAAGACTGATTAGTTCCTTATTTGGAGAAAAATAATACTCTAAGTGCTATGTGGAATTTTAAAATAGCACAATTGGAAACTGAAATACTGAGATACCTATAAGAAGGTTGTTGGAAGATATGGTAAGACAGAATAATGACAGAGATAATAAAAATAAGTAAATTCAGTGAAGATATTTAATCTATAGGATTTGTTTGTATATGGAACAAGAGAAAGAAGCAGGGATCAAAATGGACACCCAGGTTTTTTACTTAGACAACTGGAGAAACTCCAGAGTTAGCTACTCACATAAAAACACAGAGGGGAAGAAAAACTGATGGGAGAAATGGACAATCAACTCAGTTAGTGATGTTTGGGTTTAGTGCAGATCAGGAAGGCTTTTTAGCCACACTATGGATTGAAATCAAGTCTCCCTCCATAACAATATGAGCTCTCAAATGTTAGCTAGAGGAACATTCAAACAGACATGTGGTGGTCAGTTGGATAAATGGATCTGAAAACTGAGGCGAAATATCTGGGATGAAGACATGAATCTTCGGTTGAGGTTTTGCTAAGATGGCAGAGTAGGTAAACACTGTGCTTGCTTCATCCCATGAACACATTAAAATTACAACTAAATGATAAAACAGCCAAACTGGAGAACCATCTGAAGTTTAGCTGAACAGAAGTTTTATAACTAAGAAAACAAAGAAGAGGTCTTGTTGAGACTGGTAGAAGGGGTGGAGATGCTAAAAGGGATAGACCACATCTCCATGTGGCTGGCAAGAATCAGGAGAGATATTTCAGCCACAGAGTCTTCCCCTGGAGAAGCAAGGAACTCCAGCCTCACACCAGGCTCCCCAGTTCAGAGTACTGGTGCTGGGAAAAGGAGCCCCACATCTGGCTGTAAAAAACAGTGAGTATTCCAACTATCTGGGAAGGATGGAAGGCTGTGTAAATCCCAGGTGCCCCCTTGAAGCACCTGCACACAGACCCAGTAACTCTTAGGCACTAATCTTGTATTCCAGCAAAGAGATGGTGACAGTGGGGGGAGGGGTGCGGGGTGCAGGCTGAGGTGTTTGGCTTTGGGGCAGGACTGGAGGAAAAGTTGCCACTTTTCCTGAGTTGGATCTTCCTCCCAAGCAACCAGCTGGCAAATGCTATCTTTGTTGTGTTATGTCCACCCCACAGGGCCAAATCTGATTCTGACTAGTCTGGTGAACTCTGCTCATTCCACCCTGCCAACTCACTGGGACCCCATCCCACCCAACTCTCTCAATGCCAGAAGCACTTTCTCCCTTGAGCAGCCAGCCCTGCCTGCATTGCAATCATTACTGGAAAACTATCAGAAAACTAGTCCGCAGGCCCAGGTGAGTTATGACTGGTCTCAGTGTCTTCTGAGACTGTTGCTGAGTAACTGAAGGCACAGTGCTGCCACAACACAAGTATCTACAGGAACACCCAGCACAGGTAACTAGGGAAATTGTGCCAGGACCCACACGGCACCTACCACATAAGGCTATCCAGCAATACTAGAAGAGGTACCAGATCTAACTACTACATAAAATCACAGATAGGCAGCTAAAATGAGGAAATAAAGAAATATGTCCCAAGTGAAAAGAACAGCAGAAAGCTCCAGGAAAAGATCTAAACAACATATCAGAGACAGAGCTCAAAGCAATGCTTATAAGGATGCTCAAGGAACTTAATGAAAATTTCAGCAAAGAGATAGCATGCATAAAGGACATAAAAACCATAAAAAGAAAAAGACAGATATAAAAAGTACAACAACTGAAATGAAGAATGAAACAGAAGGAATCACCAGACTAGATGAAGCAAAGGCTTGAATCAGTGATTTGGAAGAAAAGGCAGTAGAAAACACCCAATCAGGACAACAAAAAGGAAAAAAGAATCCCCCCAAAATGATGGTAGTTTAAGATTCCTCTAGGACAGTGGTTCTCAACCTTCTTAATGTCACGATCCTTTAATACAGTTCCTCATGTTGTGGTGACCCCCAACCATAAAATTATTTTTGTTGCCACTTCATAACTGTAATTTTGCTACTGTTATGAATCATAATGTAAATATCTGATATGCAGGATGTATTTTTATTGTTACAAATTGAACATAATTAAAGCATAGTGGTTAATCACAAAAACAATATGTAATTATATATTGTGAAATATTTATTTCTATTTACAAATAAATGAAATTTTGTCTTGAAGCATGGTATAGCTGCTTTTAACAGAGTAGATGCTTTCAACATAGCAGCCGCTTTCTACACAGTAGCTGCTCTCTACACGTTTGTGACTGGTCCGCATAAGTACATTATGGAGCCAACCCTGTCACATACACCTATATTTGTACGGGGTGTATGTGATGGGGGTGGTGCGATGATGTCATCACGCCAGGTACTCGTATGTGGGTGTATCTGCATGTGGGCAGACCTGCCTGGAGATGGATAGAGGAGCGGTGTCTCAGTTCCTAAGACCATTGGAAATATGTGTTTTCTGATGGTCATAGGCGACCCCTAAGGGTCATTCAACGCCCAAAGGGGTCGCGACCCACAGGTTGAGAACCGCTGCTCTAGGACAACATCAAGCATAAAAACATTTATATTATAGGGGTACCAGAAAGAGAAGAGGGAGAGGAAGGAATTGAAAACTGATTTGAAGAAATAAAGACTAAAAATTTCCCTAACCTGGTGGAGGAAATACATATACAAGCCTAGGAAGCACAACTAGTTCCAAACAAGATGAACCTAAACAGGCTCACACCAAGGTACATCATAATTAAAATGGAAAAAGTTAAAGCCTAAGAGAGAACATTAAAAGCAGCAAGAGAAAGGCAACCAGTAACTTATAAGGGAGCTCCCATAAGAACATCAGCTGATTCCTCAACAGAAACTTTGCAAGCCAGAAGGGAGTGCAGATAATATTCAATATGATGAAAAGCAAGGACCTACAACCAAGATTACTCTACTCAGCAAGGCTACCATTCAAAATTGAAAGAAAAATAAAGATCTTCTCAGACAAGAAAAAGCTAAAGGAGTTCATCACCACCAAACCAGTATTGCAAGGAATGTTAGAGGGACGTCTTTAAGATGGGGGAGAAGCAAAATTATGAATAATAAAATGACAATAGCTACATATCTATCAATAGTTACTTTCAGAGAAAAAGAGACAAAATGGCTACTGGAGAGGAGGTCCTTAAAGCCTCTCCCAGAAAACACAATTGAGCGACCACCCAGGAACCAAGAAAGAGGACCCTAGGTGACAAAAAATGGCAGCTGAGACATCCACACGTTGCAAGTAAACACCTAGGATTTGGAGAGAAGCGGGAGAGTGGGAGAGAGGGGAGGGAGCAAAGACGGATCACAACAGGACCCGATTGCGGCTGACTGCAGTGCATGGGAGGGGAGAAGCCAGGAGGCAGCAAGAGGAAAAGCCCTAGCAAAGCAGCAGAACAGTGGGAGTCCGTTGGGGAGCTAGGCTGGGGAGCTGGAATTTGGAGCAGTGAGTTGGGGACAGACCTTGGGAACCAGCCTCTGGAACTCTTGAGTGGTAGCAGGGCTGAGTGAGGACTCTGAACTGCAGAGACGACATCTTGGCTCTAGGCTCCATTGGGACCCACAGCGCAGGCGCGCGCAGCTCCTGCACAGAGCTGTGCTTCCTGGTCCCAGCCCGCTGCGGGGGCGAGCAGGCTGCCCCGTGGACAGCGCACGACCCTGCCATTCCCGTTCGGCCCGCTGCGGAGGTGGACCAGCTGCCGCGTGGGCAGCACACAGTCCCTACATGGACAGGGCTGCGGCTTCCATTCCAGCCCGCTGCGGAGGCAGACCGGTTGCTGCGCAGGCAACACACAGCCCCTACATGGACGGGGCTGTGGCTCCCAATCCGGCCCGCAGCGGAGGCGGGCTGGTTGCTGGCGCAGCGTGCACGGCTCCTGCACAGGGCTGCAGCTCCCATTCCAGGCCTGCTGTGGAGGTGGGCTGGCTGCCTTCCTACCGCAGGGTCAGACCCACAGCTTCGGACTTGTGTGCATGCCTGCTTGCGCGTCCCTGGGTCCTAAAAGCAGTGCGAGCCCGCAGACTCTGCCCCAACATTTGGCCATGGAAGCAGACCCAGGAAGAAAGGTGGATTTGATAGCATTCGCCCCAGCCAGCAGGAGCAGCCTTGGCCCGCATCACCCAGCTTCCCCTGCATAAGGCAGAAGGTGGAGCTGCCCCGGTGTGCCTTTTGTTGGTCTCTCCCCCTTCCTACAACCTTTCCAACCAACTAACTAACTACAGGAAGCGGAGGGACCATGATAGATTGGCACCGCCTCCAAACATAGTAGAAGACCAGAAACAAGAAATAAACAACCCCTCTCTCTCCCAAAACTTGCCCCCCCAATACCACCTCGTGTCTGCCCTACAGCAAGACACCACAAAAGTACCAATCTGGGCTCCTGGACACTACTGAACATAATGCCCTCATGTCAAAGAGGAAGAACCCAGCAGACAGGATGAATTCCTTAAAAACTAAAACTCCTCAGAAAGAACAGGAAATTTATCAAGACAGCTTCTTAGACCTAGAAGTTTCCAAATTAAGTGACAGAGAATTTAAAGTAGCCATTCTAAAGGCTGTGAGAGAAATGAAAACATACTGGCAGAGCACCATGGCTGACATAAACAACATAAAAAAGGACATGAATGACATAAAAAAGGAACTTCATGAACAAAAGGAAAAATTTAACAAAGAAATTCAAAACATAAGGAAGATTGAGATGGAAATGTGAGAGATAAATAATACAATAAAAGAAGTGAGAAATGAAATAACTGGGAGGAAAGAATTAGTGATATCGACGATCAGAACATGGAAACAGCTAAGAAAGAGGAAGAGAGGGAATACAGAACCAAAAGGATTAAAAGAACTCTACAAGAACTATCTGACTCCATGAGATAAAACAACATCAGGATAATAGGAATAGAAGAAGGGGTAGAGCACTCTACAGAGAGCATACTCAAACAAATAGTAGATGAGAACTTTCCAAACCTATGGAAAGATCTGGAACCCCAAGTTCAAGAAGAAAACAGATCCCCTAGATACCTGAACCCTAACAGATCTTCTCCAAGACACATGGTACTAGAGATGTCCAAAACTAAAGACAAAGAGACAATTCTCAAGGCATCCAGGGAAAAAAGAACTATAACCTTTAGAGGAAAACCAATCAGACTGGCATCAGATTTCTCAGCAGAAACTCTGCAAGCCAGGAGGTAGTGGAATCCAATATTCAAAAATTAAAAGAGAGGAACTTACAGCCAAGAATAAATTATCCAGCAAAATTATCTTTCAGATATGAAGGTGGAATAAAGACCTTCTCAGACACACAGAAGCTGACGGAATTTGCCAGCACAAGGCCAGCACTCCAAGAAATACTAAAGGAGGCTCTTCAACCTGAAACAAAACATCAGGAAAAATGGAACAAAGTTGGGGCAACAAGAAAGAAACAAAAATAAAACAAAAACAAACAAAGAAATAAGTAATGGCCACAGGAAATTGGCACATATCGATCATCACTCTAAATGTTAATGGACTGAACTCACCAATAAAAAGACACAGAGTAGCAGACTGGATTAAAAAACAGAACCCATCCATATGCTGTCTCCAAGAAACACACCTCAGCCATAAGGACAAACACAGACTCAGAGTGAAAGGATGGGAAACAATACTTCAAGCAAATGGTAACCAAAGAAAAGCAGGAGTTGCCGTACTGATATCTAATGAAATAAACTTCAGGTTAAAAAAGAGAGTAAAAGACAAGGATGGACATTACATAATGATAAAAGGCACAATACAACAACAAGAAGACTTGACAATAATTAATATATATGCTCCCAACCAGGATGCACCAAAATATAGAAAGAAACTACTAACAGATTTGAAAGGAGAAACTGATGAACACACCATCACTGTGGGAGACTTAAACACCCTGCTAACAGCCATGGACAGATCATCCAAACAGAAAATAAATAAGGAAATATCAGCTCTAAATGACACATTACAGCAATTGGACATAATTGACATTTACAGGACACTTCATCCAGCAAAAAGAGACTATTCCTTCTTTTCTAGAGCACATGGAACATTCTCAAGGATAGACCATATGCTGGGACACAAAAGTAGCCTCAGCAAATTCAAGAAGATCGAAATCATACCAAGTGTATTCTCAGATGACAAGGCTTTGAAATTGGAGATCAACCATAAAAGGAAAGCAGAAAGAAACCCATATACATGGAGATTAAACAACAGCTTATTTAAAAAGGACTGGATAAAAAAACAAATAAAAGGTGAGATTAAAAATATATATAGAAACTAATGACAATGAAAATACAATGTATCAGAATTATTGGGACACAGCGAAAGCGGTAGTAAGAGGGAAATTGATATCACAACAGGCCTATCTTAAGAAACAAGAAAAATCACAAGTAAGCATCTTAACATCCCATCTTAAAGAACTAGAAAAAGAAGAGCAGACAAAACCCAAAGCCAGCAGAAGGAAAGAAATAATAAAAATTAAAGCAGAGCTAAACCAATTAGAGAACAGAAGGACAATAGAAAAAATTAATATTACGAAGAGCTGGTTCTTTGAGAAAGTCAACAAAATTGACAAACCCCTGGCTAGACTAATCAAAGGA